>JAOTRI020127391.1:0-11678 GCA_028564885.2 Zoanthus sanctaehelenae
TCGTTAATACGACCACTAATCCATGCATACAAATTGCAATAGGAAATGCATTGTGAAATAATGACAGTTTTTATGTCGTATTGTTATCTTTTTTAAAGGATTAGTCATCAAAACGGAAATTGACACTTTTGAAACAGTAACTTTTTAACTTAAGGTCTCTAATTAGCTAGTGTTGACAAAACATCAAAATAAATAAATTGTTCTCCCATCATGGACGTCGGAAAGATTTAAAGCCGGTAACAATCTGTTTTTTTTTTCTTATTATCTCCCGCTTGCAGTTTATCTTTGTCAAATCTCCGTTTCTTTCCAGCATTTTCTTTCCTCACTGAAAGATTATTGTCAAAATCAAACAATTTTTCAACTAGTTTGTTGAAACCGTTCTGTTTCAGAGTTGAAAGTATATTTGTTTCATCATTTTAATACACAAGGCTTCAGGATAGTTGTAAAACATGTGAAGTACGGATATGCTTGAAATACACGTTTAAAATTAAAACAAGTTTGCTATGAAATATAACCCTACCCCGATAATACGACCACCCCGTTAATACGACCACCCCGTTAATACGACCATTTTATTTTGGCCTGTTGGTGGTCGTATTAACGGGGTTCCATTGTATTTATACCGTTGGCTAAGGGTGTTCAGGATATCTATATCCAGCGCTTCTGGGTGCTCAGGATAGCTACATCCCACACTTCTGGATGTTTATAGTAGCTATTTCCATCAGTGCTAGGTGTTCAGGGAAGCATTTCCCCGAAAGAAATATTGACCTTTGGAGGGCATATACTGATATAGTATATTTGTGGCCCGAGTAGCAAATGATTATCATTATTATCAATTTACAAGGTGAAATCGTAAAACTTCATTTATTAAGAAAAAATGAGGGTAGAAAATAAATTTTCAGCCCGCGCATCTTCCGTTTGGCCTGCGAAATTGCGCGTTCTACAGAGGGCAGTTCGTCATTTGGCCGCGGGTACTGATAATAATGTTTCTTTAAACTTTTAAAATTTGATATTGTTTGAACCGCGTCCAAAATTTTAGAGCACTATAGTCTGCTGTGGAGGACTCGCGGCATTCAGTCAATGCACTCCGTGTGTTTGAATTAATTTTAAAACTTTGGTGAGACAAATTTAATAATTTCATTCCATCCTTGCACACAGATTGGGATATGCATGTAAGTTCCTAATGTGACCTATTATGAAGAATTCAACGAGCACATTGGAAATGTTAGTTACTTGTTAGTATAATGTGTTAGTGACTTGTTAGTATTAGCTAAGTCATCAAGTTCTGCTGGCCCGGCGAATTGAAGAAAAACACGTAAATGAATTTAATTTCTAGTCTCATAGCGTATATTTATTGTTCGTGAAAACCAACTAATCCAGTCTATATATGGAAAAAAAGAGGAAATACGAGCAATTTAAAAATCAAGAGCAATTAGAAGCTGAAATTGCCAGAAAGTTAATAATTGTACAACCTCAGCTGATGGCGAAAGTTACTGTTTTATCAAAACATCATGAAACTGTTCTTATCGTCACAGGCCCCGTGGAAAAAAATCTGTTTATAATAAAAGCTAGAACAACCTAAACTAAAAGCGTGATATTGACAGTTCTTAAAAACTTCAAACAGTTTGAAACTTTCAAACACTTTTTCGACCGAAAGGAATGCTTTATTTACGATTAGTATCTAGTAATAACACCATAATCAGATACGGAAATACAGATAAAGAAAGGTTTTGAAGTGGTTGTTGTCTCTGCTAATGAGCAATAATTAGATAAAAATAGTTGTTCGTGGGAAAACGTTGATAAAACACTGATAATAGATATAGATGGAATTTATTGCACGTAGGTACATTTTGAAAATATTGTACGTTTTAGTGTGCTTTTAAAAGTACAAATTTACAGCGGGTTATTGAGGCTTTATTTTGTCGGAGAAAGTCTTTATCAGGAAAACTCAAGAAGAATTCACCGAGCAGGAGTAAACTTTGATAATAAACCAGAGAAAGTCTCTGCTTGGGCAAGTCTCTGCAGCCTGGGCTACCCCAGTGGTTTTTTCAAGCGTGCTTGGTCTAGATGGGTGAAAAGTGTCTCCAATGATTCCAATCCCAAATTTACGTCTGGTATACGCGGAAGAGGCAACTTAGTGCTGTGGAATATACACTTACTGTCGGAACTAGGAAAACAAACCTTTTAGCCTCTGTTTAATTTCATAAACTTGGACAGCATAACAAATCCCAATCCTGATTCACTCTTGGGTTCAAATTAGCATACATTCCTATACAATAGTCCCAGCTAAGTTGTATATAATAACTTGAACTTCATTGGCTTTAGTTAGGGAAACTTTGACAGATTTCTCTTGCCTTTCCTTGAATCGATTTATGTTTTTAGTAAAATGGTGAACTGGTTTATGGATAAAGTTGTCGGTATTCTATTATGGACCAATCGCAGTGCTAGGTATCTTTTGATCGCAGAATATCTTCTACTTGGTTAAGAGAGTAAAATGGTAATAATGGAGCACTTATTTTGGATCTTGCTGACGCACGCGCATTTAGAATAACAGTCCGCTATTAGTAAGTATTGAAAAGACGGAGGGCCTATACATTGAGATCCCATTGTTAATACATGTTTAGTCCCTGTAAAACCATCGGGAATAACTTGGTGAGTGGCTGAAGGCCAACTATTGTACTTGATTTTAGTATGTGAGAGCTTTGACTTTTGCTTACATGTCTTCAGTGAACTGAACTTTCTTGCCTGTCATTGGCTGTCAGTTTCTTCTTAACAATATATTGCTATAAGAACAAACATTACAAACATTTACTCTTATATTAATTCAAATATCATATTCAGAACCATTTAAAGCAGCTTTATTCATTGTGGTAGCTTTATATACAATAACATAAAAATCACGTGTTAAATGAAGTCATCGATTCGTCAAAAAAATTATTGTGTGATTATATGAAGTAAGTTTTAAACATGATATTTCATGTTTTTTATGAAATAATATATGCTTTCTGTATCAGTCAGAAAATCTTCCAAAACGTCATTATAACGTCATCAAAAACGCGGCTAACCAAACTTCAAAATTGAGAAGATCTCTGACTGATAAATTGATAGTGTTGAAAACGTAACAGCGTCTTTTTTATAGTACCTGTGAACTTTCCCCCGCGCATACTGAACTCGCTTTTAATTTGTTATATGTAGGAAGTCGAGTGTGTCTTAAGGAGCCTGTAATACAAAAACTTAGCCAATCTATTGTCCTGTCTAGGCACTTTACTGATCCTTTATAAAACCCTTCTCTGTCGAAAATCTATTTGGCAATGGATTATTTTGAAACTAAGCCAAAAAAAATTCAATAGCAATACGATAAGCCTTTGATTTTAAAATGCGTGTTACAACAAAACAATAAATCAATTAATCTGTATTTTCCATCCGCTCGTTTTTGATTAGTGAACCGACTGTACATATACATATATACCTACGTATAATGATGATATGATCATATACTGCGTCACTAAATGTATGGAAATCACGTATTAATTTTTCGCGCACGGGCAATGGTTTATAAGAACACAATAACAAGCAACACTTTGAGCCTTAAATCGCTGAATAAACAAAAACAACTTGCAACAAATTAACTACAAAAAACTTAGTTAGGATATTGACTTATGGGTTATATAACATGAAAAATTACCATGCAGTAAATTGTATAAAACATCGTATTTTTCATTATACGAGATATACGAGACGCAAAAAATATAACAACAAATATAACAAGTAAAAAAAAGGCAAAAAGTAGATATAGTTTAAATTTCGATATAAAATACTCACCATTAGCTGTGATCTACAGGACTGAATATGTTGTGGCAAGAAATAAACTGAAACGATAAATACTTGTGCAAAGTACAAACGGAATTGACTCAAACACGCGCTCTTGTAAATCAGGTCATTCACCTGATAGAGATACTAAATTTAAACCAATTAGAGTATGCGGATATGTGAGCTTGTGTTTTATAATCAACATCTAAGATTAGTACTCATTAATTGTCTAGACAGACCAAGGAATTGTTTTTTTTTGCTTAAATAAAGATACAGTCTTTACCCAAAACACGTTAGCACATACTTGTTAAACCTAAGTTAAATATTGCGCTTGAACGAGCTTCAGAAATATTAACTGGCACGGGAAACCATGATGTTTAATTAATGATATAACTCATGCATGTGATAATAATTTTTTTTTTATCAGAAAAACGAAGCCACTTAAAATTTGGTCACACTCAAGTCATGCGAAAGAAAACTAATGCAACTTCCTGTCGTATCCATGCAGACCGCTCGTGAGGTTACGTGCTAGCTGCATAAAGTGTAAATGATTTATGGTCACATACCTTCTGAATTTTAGATTTTCACTGAGATAAATGTATTTTCTCTGTAATTTAAAATGCCTTAAATTGCTTTTCGAAATGTCGTTAACATATTAAAATACTGGAGAAAATTTAAATACAAAACGTTAAAATTTTTGATATGCATGAGCTCCTTGATTGCCGGGTCTCGATTGCAATTCACTGAATCTCAGCCTGAGGCCTCCTATAATGAAATCTTTAAAAAAACATCAACAATCCATGACGGATCGAAAAGCCTCGAAAAAAATAGGGCGTTTTTAGTGTCCACATTGTGGCTACTGATTCACGCATGAATATTACTTGAATGGATTGTTGTTCAGCTCAGTTCAGTTCCTTTGCTTACTTTTTCTCTTCATAATCAGTTCATTATTGCATCACATAAAGACTAAAATCTTTTTTAATCAAACACATGGATTTCCCTAGTTATAACGAAATTCTGTCTCTATGCCGTGACCTTCTAATGCAATATAGCCTGAGTCGAAACTCAAGTAAATCAATATTAGAGTTAGAAATATTTTTTGTATAAAGTGTTTCTATAATAGTATTTCTATTTAGTATCTGTTTCAAAAGGCCATTCAATATTTATGTAACCTGAGGTAACAACAAAATACTGTTTTGCTTAGTCAGTGGTGCGTGCGTTGTCCTTAGTGCATTTTATATTTACTTTGCTCCTTCTCAAGCAATATTGCAAGAGTTTTCGCTCAAGATTGAAGTTATCTATGTCAGAAATAATAGAGATAGCAATTGATTATGTGCAGTATATGGGTCACCAAACAAATGCGAATAAATGAACATGAAATTGGTTATTCAGTTCCTTTTCTATTAATACTGATTTATATTTAATCCTCTGGCAATAATAATAATACGAATAGCACTAATGTATCGCTAAAATGATGTTTACAAGAAATCTAATTGCGTATCATTAAAAACTATGAAAAGGGATCGAAAAGCGGACCATTTCCATGAAAATCAATGATCCGCTTTGAACATTTATAGGCCATCACTCATCAGTCAAGTAAAATATAGACAGGACTGCTCTTTTGTACAAATGTATATCTACTAATGAGTATTGTAGATATACATATTTTCAGTTACCATCATATATATGCCTACATTGCTTTGTATTTTTAGAATTACGTAAACAATGCTGCATACAACAAAAAAAGGTGAGATTTTGTACGCAAATAAAGAAGCTGTTTGCATACTGATTGTCCAAGCAAAACATGCTGGTTGGTCTGAATGTTAGTGAAGTGGTTGAAAGATTACTTTAAAGGGGATTATGGTGCTACACCCTCATACAACAAGCTCCACTGCATGTAGCTAGTCACAACAAGCGGTCATCAGGTGTTCAATCCTTATTCAAGATGGAGTTTTATGTACATTTTTACAAACATAAGTCGTAAAAATATTGATTAAGACTGCTGTTTATGGCCAGTAACCAAAAAAAGCACAAACAGAGTAAAGTTAGAAATTCAGATATACTGGATGGCAACACTTTGTAAAAAAAAAACTTTTTGTCGAAATCAAAAAAGGCATTAGATTAGTCACGTTTGTGATTAACTGAGAAAATTACTTCAGCATTTGTTTGTTGCGTAATGACAACACAAGAGAACTGGCAATATAATTTATGTAATTCGCAAATTTTTCATTTTTTCGATAGATCTTGAATGGTAAACATCCACTAAAAACTTTGTATCTGAAAATTTAACGTTTTCATAGACGTGGCAAAACGATAAAGAGCAATGATCTGGTGCATCATATATTTTTTTATAATTAGATTTCTTTTTCTGATGTCGAACTACCATAGACGACTCGGGTCAAAATCTACCTGCACGTCGTTCAATTTGCTGTTAATTAGCTATAAGTGCAACTTTCTAACTTGTAACAAGGGTTTATTAACGTGTTTTACTTCTTTATATTGTTAGAGAAAAACAAATAAAACATGTTATTAATGAACGCTTACTTGTAATATAATCCGTGCTTTGTAAATAAAACTTTTCGTTGAATCAGTGAAAACGGCCGGCCTAAAAGAAAATTTGTAGCTCTGTGTCTAACTAAATAAACTTTCTTGATAAAAAAAATAGTGTTTGAAGCAATGTTTGCAATTTTTCTTGAATGTAGCAAATATTTTAAAATTTGTTAAGCTCATTACTTAGCAAAATTGTCTCTTACTGATAACTATATGAACTAGTAATATACACTCGAGTGATGTCTTAAATGTAGAACAATATTACAAAAGCTTCAAGACCGAATGTAGTTATTAACTTTTATAGTTGATTCCATCCCACTTTCGGTTTAACATTTAGTGTGATAAACATCTTCAGATGTGACCAAAATTAATTTCAACACGCAGATGCATGTTGCGTAACAGTTTTCATTCAAACTCAGAATTCCTTCCTTTGGATAGCTCGCCAGATCTAGAAGCAGTGTTGGGATAATAATTCCCTTTCAGCATATAGTACATACTATATACATTCACTCTATAATACATTATAATTATGTGTCATGTAAGTGTATGATTTCAGATTCAGAGTTATTCTACATTAAACAAGGTTTTGTTTGCTTTACCTTTACCCATTTCATCAATCACAATAATAAGCTTTGTTGAACAGCTGTATCAAATAATTAAGCTTATATTTACCGTATTTGTTCGTCTATAAGCCGAGACCCTAAAATTTTGGCCATCAGAACTTGTTTGAAAATTATGAAGAGGAAACCCAAAACATCTAGCTACAAGCCGACTCGAATATTTCTTTTCCACATGCACTTTCAAGTGAATATAAACATACCAACAAATCGTAAAACACGCGTGCAACTGTCTTACAAACATTCATTTATTCATACACTCATTATAACACATGTATAATAATGTTACTAATTGGTCGCTTGATTGAAAATAATAACAAATCACAGTTAAGATGAATTCACGCAATGTGAAGCGAGTTGCCATTTTAGACGCGCATACATAGAAAAAAATGTTGATAAACCATTTGACTACAAGCTGAACCCCCTATCTTGTAAAAACTTCGCTAGTTCCTTGTTTAGTTTGGTACAAAAGTTTATTGGGTTATAGGCAAATAAATACGGTAAGAAAATAAGCCTTATGTATGCACGTGTATGCCATAAGACATAAAATAAAATATAAATAATAATTCTTGATCATGTCCTTAAAAAAAAAGAAATTTTAAAGAAGAATTTTAAGATTTTAAACAAATAATTTTTGCCACATCTTCATCAAGGGTGGCCATAATGTGATATTGACTTATACCGCGCCGAAACCTATTTAGTCCGCCGGCTTTGAAGGAATACACGCTTTTTTAGAAAGCAACTGCAAAATCTATTCATTGACTATAATTTGTCGCAGATTTTATAATCAATAAAGAGTTTATCCAAGCCCTTGGGCAATACCGTTCAATGAGTAGGTCAATCTAATGCAAAACTCATTGTTTAATGTTTCGACTGGTGCGCAACATCTGTCGAACAGTAACTTACAGTGCATGTGGTCAGGCCACAACAGATGTAATTTTGCGGAGATGAAAAAATTGACAAAAATCTGTCCGGATTGATAGACATAACACATTTTGTAGGTAATTTCGATCGTTTCTCGCGCTCTATCGGACCCCATCCCCTAGGGATAGTCAAAAATTACACTTAGTTGCGCAAGGTTGATAACAAGTAGGTTGCGTTTTAAAGTAAAAAGGCGCATTAATCTTTGAGCTGCTTTGAAGACTTTAAGACAAAAGGAAAAAGAGAACGAGTATAAAAAAATTCAAAGATTTTTAAAATGTATAAAGATTTGCTTGTTCGGCTTCCGTTTTAAGTAATTGCACGAGCCTTGTTTGGAAGCAGCGTTGGGTATCTCAGTAGAAAAAGATTTGAAACATTAAATAATCACAGCTGAAAAATTGGGCCAATGGTCGAAAAGTGTCAAAAATTTTGTTACAAATTGTTGTACATCCACATACGCCAGAAATTACGGCCATGTAGAAAGTAATAAGAACGCGGAGCAAACTCGCAAAGTTGGCCCCTTGTTCATGAATGACAAACTATTAGCAAATTAAAGCGATCCTGTCATTTTTTGTTAATTTAATTAATGAACGCCAGCAAACATTTCTTCGAAAGTTGCAAGCTAATCCTTAGGCCTTCATGACATGATGAGATAGGCTCCAGCATGCAAATGGCTAATTTTACACAGAGTCATTTGCTGCGTGAAATTGATTTTAATAACTGTCATTAAAATATCCATGATCAGACTTATATACCTACATGCCATTCCCAGCTATTGAGTTCAGTCTTTAATTGGTAGAAATAACAGTTTTATAATTGTTAAAAAATGGGGTAAAAAATGTTGACACTCGGTTTAAGATATTTAAAATGGACCTTTTTCTTTAATTTGTTAGCCGAAACGTCCACTTTAAATATTTTAAGCCAGTGTACGCGCAACAGTTTCACCCCATTTTTTAACAATTTTAACACGCCTGGCTACAAACCGTATATTTTTAACAGTTTTAAAACGTTAACTCTTTTATTTGTTTCTCATGGGGCCAATAAACATTTCTTTGAGACTATGAGCAAAGTTTTTAAACTAGGTCGGCCTGACTTAAAAGTCTGCTTATAATAAATGTTTCATGATGAAAACATCAACAAATTACACACAAAATAAAATACAGTTTTGTCTTTTGCCGCTTGAATTAAACTAATTACCGATTTACTGTCATCAAAAACATCTTTTATGCGACACAAAATATATATTCCATTCCCAGACTCCTCGTCTTTTCTTTCTTTATTTCTCGAATTTTCCAGTGTAGTGCATTTAAGAAAACTGGTTAGTTAGAAGCAACCAAACTGAATCAAATTTGTATTAAAGGTTCAATTTTAAAATTCTAGGATAACCCGACGTCAGAAAGTTAAAGTTTCACCATTGAGAAGATATCAAACTCTCGAAACAGTATTTCATCATATTTTTTAAAAAATATCCTGGAAATGTGATATGACGAAATACTGTCTGTCGTGTTTGATATCATAATTTTATTACATGAACATCTGCAAGGCCAACAAATAGGCTCATCGAGGTTCCTCAAAAACAATCGCGAATTAAGGCGCATGCAGTTGCTTTTTTGTGCGTTCGACAAATAAAGGAAAATTTTACACTATTGCTTGCGGGATCCAGCTTGCTGCTAAGTGTGCTTTTTAAAAGCGATCCTCAACTGGGGCAGGGATTCAGTCTGCCACATTAATTTGCCTAAACTTCATATATACAAGTGCCGCAATACGTTGATAACTAGGTCGGCTTGATTGCAAAATTAAAACGTATTTCATTCGATGATGAAACTTTTATTGAGATTTTTTGGCTTGAACTCTGAGGAATATTTCTTGAAGAGCTTGTTACAACAGAAAACGATAACGTAATAATAACTGGCCAATGTTCATTACGACTTTACCCATCAGTCTTAGCTTCAATGGTCATTAGCTCCAAACGAATTCAATTGACATCTTATTTATCAAAACAGATTGTTTCGTGAGATTTGCATGCCCAATGGCAAATTGTGTTTGCATGCCAATCTAGGATTCCTAAACGATTTTTATCAAAATTCCTATTAAGTTGTTTTCCAATAAATTTCAATCTCAAAATGTTTAAAATTCTAACTACGGCTGTGAACCAAGATTTGTTTTTGCTTTTGCATCAATTCTCTGAGCTGTAAGAAACAAAAAAAACCTGAGTGATTGGTTAGCGCTTCAACAGAATTGGACGTAAGCTAGACAATGCTAACATAAGTCGCCTTGCTCTTCTTTACATAGTTTATTAGATCTGCAACAAAAAATATAATCTTCAAACGCTTCACATACGTGCAACTAAATGATTAATGAACACAACTCGAATCAAAATGTTATAATTACTTGAAAAAGACTAACCGCCCAATTAATTCAAACTGAGTGCTTCCGTGTTAGAATAAAAAAAAGCCGGGCTTAAACAAACAATTTTTGTTTTAAGTATTTTCACCGCAATTCAAAGCTTCATTACAGAGATTATTTTCAGATCATTCAAAAATTCGCTCCCTTTTAAAAACGCTTATATTATAATTCATAGCGATTAAGTTTCAAAGCATTTGGAATGGATTAACGACTTTTTCATCCCAACCGCCTGAACCGACCTTCTGTTGAAAAGATTTATCAGTAATTTATTGAAGATAAAATTAAAATACCGTTCACCGACCCACAATGACAGAATGATCGACTGGTATATAATCGGCAAAACAGAATGATTGCTTTCTGATAGCCATTCGGCTATCACATATTATTATTTCTTTAAAAAGCGAAAAACAACAAAGAAACTTAAGCTTTGCTAGCGTTTTTTGCTTTGATTCGGTTTCTGCAATTTTTGATTAAGTGTTATGTTTTACTTATTTTAAAATTATGTATATTTCTAGAAGATTTTTCCAAATACTCGGTGGATATATATGTACCGATATATGATGGATGCGCGCCTGCAAATGGCTATACTATCCATTTGACTTTTTATCGAAAATACTGCGTTTTGCGCTAAGAAATAACAAACAGTGTGCAATTTATTGCCAATGAGCATTTCAGTTACGTAAACAGAGGAAAACAGGCCAAAGCATAATAACAGCCGTGGACGGCTAGTCATGTGTACCAAAGCACTTGTAGTCGTTGATTATAGGAGAGGATTGCCCAACACCGCTATTCGCTGATGAATGATTTAGTTTGCTAAGTTTTTTAGGCTTTCCTTTCCTATATTATTTTGAATTGCGAGCATATAACTGCAATGATCACTCACCATGTCACTTGTAATGAACCTTTTAGTTACGTTAACTAATGTTAGCTAAAGAGGTAAATGGCTATAAACAATACAAGATGGCTATTCTCAATATTCTATGCAAAGAGAATGTTGCTAAGAAAGTAACAAGTTCTTTTAACCAAACCCCAAAACTGACATCTCTCGACTTGGTAAATGTTTAGTTTTCCTTTGAGAAAATCCATTCACAGTCAGTTTACTGTTGTATTTTAGTGTTTAAGTTGAGCAACTCATTACATTAAATTAATAATATATGTTGATAGTCTTTGTAGCTTTTCTCCATGAATCTTTGGTTAAATATAGTAAAATGGTTTTTGTATGTTTTCTCTAAGAAGGTATTAAACTACCTTTTGGAATTAAACATTTTAGTCAGTTAAAGTTATAATTGTAGGCTACAGTTAACCCTTTCCCGTCCAGGAGGTTTTTCGAGTTTTTTGTATCAAAACAATCAATTAGCTTTCTCTAATCCATAT
>JAOTRI020127401.1:0-11677 GCA_028564885.2 Zoanthus sanctaehelenae
GCCTAGGGGGTGCACTTTAAGCTTGAGCTGACCTTATTCTATCTAAAAAAAAAGAAAATTACTGGTACGCTTGAAAATATGAAGTTCATCTTTTCGTGAAAAAAATTTTCACTCGTTCGTTGCGCATAACGGCATATGTTCGCGCCACTGTGTAATATCCTCTATAGTATATATGCAATTATGCAAATATAGAATTCAGCTGAAGGTAGAGAGTATTCTAAGTAATCAAAAATCAAAAGTACTTGAAATGTTTACGTTTCAAGAAGGGAAATTTTAAGAGAACAACTTGTGATAGAAAAAATTGATTAGCATAAATTTACTGACTAGACAAGCCGTTTTTAATGAAAATTAATTAAAATTTTAAGTTAATTTTGTCCTTCTTTCTGTGAGTTGTTTGAATGCCGAAAAATAGAAACACAAAGAAAAGGCATTAAAAAAACGTCGATAGTCTATTTACGTGTACAACTACAAGAGGAGATGTATAATAATTGAAATAGTGCTTCAGTTCTGTGTTTTAGTATACAGATTGCGAACGTAAATTACAAGATTAGGTTAAGTCTCAACTAGAAATACTTTTATTTTTTTCAGCCTAAGCCTGTTGTTATATTGGTCATAATTTTCGGCAATCTAAGTATTATTGTTCTCATGAAAAAGCGTGTTTAGTTACATCAAAACAAGTCAAAAGATGTGTTAAAAAAGCACTGTGGGTTTCCGCCAAGCTACAGTGATTTTAGAATCAAGCGTCCTGACCCTTTCAAACAAGCTTTAAACATTGTTGTAATCAAATGTTGTTTTGGAAATTTACGCTTTTCTCTTCTTTCAAAAATAATTCATTAAAAAAATTAATTACTGTTTTGTGACTGTAAATACAACGAACCGCTTTTTAAACGAACATTTCCGACGAAATCCGAAACAACGTAACCGACTGGCGCGAGCTTACATACAAAAAGGTCATTTCCGAGTGTGACGCTCAAAGGAGAATGTTCCTAAGAAACGTGAAGCAATGGCTCAAGTTCCGCGAGCGGTTTATTACAGTTTTTCCATCAACATTGGTTTGAAATTTTTTTTTCGACGTTGGAAATGTCTTCTCCTTGCAGACAAATGAGCGTTAGACGATTGCCGCCGTTACCAAACCAGATAACCACTCGCACGACATTGAAAGAAAACAGTTTAAATTTTGCTTCGATTGATAATTTAGCTAATGCTCCTTCCATGACAAACACTACGAGTTTGGAATTGAAACCACAAGCTTCTAAAGGTAAATATGCTGTATGTTCTTGTATCACGTTGTTTTGAATTGTAAAAAATGGATAAAAGCTGATAGGGTCACTCTGACATTCACTTTAGGGATGACTGTGCTTAGAAGTTAAAACTGTTTTGTTTTGGTCGACAGCACTTCTCAGAAACTATCAAATGACAAATCTCATTTCTGTTATTTGACAGATTTTTTTGTCGTTTCCATTTTGCAATTCTGTGAGTACTAGATTACAGTTTAAAAAGTCACTTTCTATTATGGTAAATTTAGGGAACAGATGGCTAATCTTCAGTTATCATTACCTTGATTTTCGCCTTCTGGTTTGCTTTTTAAGATTCTTCCGTCCGAGCAACGAAAGTCGATCTTATAACACTTCAACTGTGGTTGCAATTTTGATTTTTAACTGACTTTATTCCGTTGTATAAATTTGAAAGTCCTAATTCGGAAATGAATTTCAGCATTAACCCGATATGCAAATATAATGCGTTAGTAATATACTGTCAAATGTAGACCTCGTACTTATCTTAGGTCACTCGTATAATTCTACCTTGTGACTTGTGTTACATCGGGAACTCTATTTTGAATGATTTTTGCAAACAGTCGGTGTATTATTTCTGTATAAAGCAAATTATCGATTATGGAAAGCTGTTTTAAAACAGAAACAATAAAGTAACTCCGAATATTTTCAAAGCCAGCAACGGATCGATTAATTCAAATTCTTGAAACTGAAAAACCGTTAAAAAAATCATCTTCGTTTCTCGATGTTTGTAAAATATTAATTTTATTCGTCGTTTAACAAACTGATAAAAAATATCAGCAATTTTCTTTCTTCCGGAGAAAACTAAAAAAAGTAAGAGATAATATATTTTTGAAATCTTCAAATAATTTTTATTCTTAGAAAAAGTTAAAGACGTAGTATGTTGGCCACAGCCGAACTAAACAACGATGCTCATGCATCTGAGTTTATTATTAACGAGTGTTAGTTCTTAGTTTTGAAGTGGAAGAACCGCACAATCTGTCAGCTGTCTACTTATCGACAAAAACATCTGTTTTATTTGAATATAAAAATAATTCTTCTTTTACTAAAAGGATTAAACGTTTAAAATATTGTGAAGTACTTTTTCAAAACAATATATTATAAATACCATTTTCCTTCTAACAGAAAATTTATAAACAAATTATAAATACATAATTAGTGTAGGTACTTTCAACCGAATATTTTTTCCAGAGGCCTAAAGTATTTATCACCTGGCAACTGCAATGTTATAAATGGTCAAATATAAACGTGTATTGCCCAATTCAAATATAAAGCTTGCCCAATTCAAATATAAAGCTTAACAATGATTATTTCGCGCTGGCAAATGACGAACTGCCCTCTGTAGAATGCGCCATTTCGCGGGCCAAACGGGAGATGAGCGGGCTGAAAAATCATTTGCCGCCCTTACTCTTACTCTTAGCGATAATTTTTACCTTTGAAAATGAAAAAGCTTTAAGCATTTGTTTGGAAAAAAACCATTGCGTATAAGAGTTTAAGATCTTTCACTTTAAGACATTATATTTATAATCTACATACTTTTTTCTGTTCATCGCATTGTTCTAGTGTTTTTTATCTTTCCGACAGGTTTTGTACACAAATTGTTTTTCCCTTAATTAAACCATTTTCTGGTCAGTCCTTGTTCATTCTCATTCATACCAAATTTTTATACACTTAATCATACATTTCTTCAAGATTTTCTCTCATACGTTTTGTTGTAGTTATCAAATCAACTTACCATTCCCTAAAAATATTCCATTTTCCCACTCTTCTCATAATTACTCTGACCAAAGACTAACTTCCGAAACATTAGTGCTTTGCTTTCTTTTTGGACGGTCTAACTCTTCACTCCGATGAAGGACAAAAGTCAGTGCTTATCTTTCTTCTTTGACGGTGTGTCATTTAATGTAATACTTTCTACATGCAATTGTTTCTTGAGAATACGTTTCATCTTAACTCCAATGAAGGACAAACGTCAGAAAAGTCAGTGTGTAGCTTTCTGAGTCGACGGTAATAGTTTTTTTTTACAATTTTTTTCAAAGAAGAACTAACGCGTAACGGCCAAAAGGTCAGTGATTAGCTTTGTTTCTCGAGAGTGTCTATTAAAAATTACTTTCTACAACTGTTTCTTTAGAATACGTTTCATCTTCAATTCGATGAAGGACAAATGTCAGTGCTTAGCTTTCTTCTTCGACGGTAATAGTTATTTTTCTATAGAACAATTCTTTCCAAAGAAGAACTAAGACGCAAGTACCAAAACGTCAGTGTTTTGCTTTCTTCTTCAGTTTCTCACTTGAATTCGTATTTTCTACAACTGTTTCTTGAGAATACTTTTGCTGTCACTCCGAAGACTGACATTTAAAAAAACAGCCCAAACGCCGGTATTTTGCTTTCTTCTTCACGATGTATAACTTGAAATAATATTTTCTACAACTGTCTTTTAGAATACTTGTTATCATTACTTCGACGAAGGACAAGCGAATCCTAAAAATAATTGTCATACTGCGTTTCGTGCATGGCCACAGTACCCTATACCGTGGTTTCAAGTTAGCTACTAGCACATTAGTGCTATCTACACTTGGTACTGCGTTTCGTTTCAATTTTTTCTCACGGTGTCTGTAAAAAGCCATATTTTGCTGACTTGAACGTGCTTATTTCATTTTATTTTCTCTAGACTTTTGTTATCAGTGTTGGTTTTTTGTGAGCACTTTTTTTACAAATGCAGATTTCTACTTTTCTCCGGGTTTTCCAGCTTTTTATTCCAAATGTTGCGGTCATTCTGTGCTGGCAAGTTGAATTTATTTGAAGTTTCTATACCACCTTTGATCCAGCATTTTCCGGTAAATAATCCTTTTTTGTTGTTAAACTACAAGAAACTACTTTTTTATCTTTTTTAAAAATACTTAAGAGGGAAGAGACAACTCTAAATCTTCAGTTTCGTTTACTACTCTTGCGGCCATAATAATGTCAAAACATTTAAGATCACAGTTGATTAATTTTCTTACGAATTACGATTCTCGGCTGATATTCGCTAAAGCGTTTATTTTTACTGAACCTCTATCGAGATTGTTTCGACTCTAAGCAAGGAAAATCATTATTGTAAAAAATCCCCGAGAGAATATACTCTGAATCGCGACATACAAAATAAAACTTGCCGTTTTAATTTAAGATTTCTTGCTGCAAAGTTAGACCTCATGCACTGCTACTGCAAACTAAACTCAATGAATACCAGATCTAGGCAACTGCATGATGTGAGTAAAATCTGCACTTGACAACAATTATGCTAAGGGTTCATTCCGGAACAGGAATACAATTTTTGAATAATCGAAATTTTTAGAGCACGTGCTATTCCGCATCCAACAATATATACATCAAAATTTCTTGATTCTGATTGGCTGAGAGCAGTGTTGTTTTTAATGAACACATGCAGTGCAAAAAAGAGTTAATTCAGTGCAATTTAGTCAAAGAAGTATCGATTTTGATTGGCTAACAAACAATGGAGTTGAGCAAGAACCAATCAAATAATTAATGGCGGGCGATGGCGTGCCCCTTGAGTAGATATTCTGAGCTCCAAACCAGCTCTAAAAGCAAAAACTTTCTGAGAAGCACTGGTTTTTGGTTGCTTGTTCATAAAACAGGGTGATTTTAGAATGAATTGTTAAATATAAATAAATGCGCTATATAAACAATGAATTTATTAATTTGTTTATTATTCAGTTAAATCTTTAATTAACTTAATCCTAGATTAAAACTAGCTTTGTGAAGCTTACAAAATGCTGTTTAATTTTATCAGTAAAGAAATATGTTAAATCCAAACGTCCAGCCTAAAGCAAGCAAGAGAATGTAGAAAACAGTAACCTGGATAAAAAATCAATCCTGGGTTTGCACTAATTGGGTTTTTAGGAACCGGGCTTAGATCAATTGTCCGACATTCTTTGAGGGTTCCGTCAACTTCACGCTGTTGAAAATTGATTTTTTTTGGTAAATTGATTATTACATATCCAAAATTATATGTGATTAACGTTTCTTTGTTATGTTAGGTCCTTAGAATTATAGTTTTGATTTTGTGACGAACTAGACTCTTCTTTCGCTGAGAGATCGAGAATCCAAGTGCGTTCTGTATCGTTGGATGGTCGGTGCAAAGAATAATACACAAGGATTGTGAAAGACATTCAAACGTTAATGGCCGCCATGTTGGTGGCGTATATCACAACGAAACGAGCGGGTCCCGGAACTAATTCCACAGGAGGCCTTTTTGCATAAAGAAATTTGTTCTTACTTAATAGTTCAAAATATCAAATCAACACGACAATTTAGTTATATTTAAGACCATGTCTCTGTGGTGGGAGTACTGTGCACCCACTACGGGTTTTTACAGTTACTCTTTCTTGGGTAGTATGAGTTCTACCTGCATAGCTTGTCGGGGGTACAAGGTTTGTCTGTTCTGGTGGTAGAGATGGAATATCTGCTGACACTTTGGGCAGTTGGTTTATGTGACGTCGGTTGTGTCGCAAGTCGCCTTTGGTAGTTGAGATGATCCAACTTCTCTGTCCACCTTCGCGCTGCGCAATACCTTCCGTTTTGGATTTCGGAATGTAAACAGGATCACCCTCAGTTCACTGCGGTAGCTTACCAACACAGTGTCGACTATCATAATTGGTTTGCTGCTTGGATTTAAGTTCAAAGTCCTTTTTGTAAAACTGAGTATAGTCGAGCGTATTTGGTTTTAGTTGGCATGAGAGAATGGGTACTGTTGTACGACATCAGGAGCTGTGCGGGGCTATATCCATGCTGTAAGGGAGTGGTTCTATAAGCAAGCAAAGCTAGGTGAGGTTCTGTTGTTTTGTGAAACAGTCTCTTTACAGTTTCCATTGCCCTTTGTGCTTCTCTGTTTGTTTAAGGATATTTGGGACTACTAATAACGTGTAGAATTCTTGTTGTTTGCTGATCCCTGACAACCAGACGGACTCTCTGGCTCTCATTCTACATTTAATTATGTCTTGGTGGCCTGTATGTAGTTTCTCCAGGATATTTGATTGCATGGAAGCTGGGATGACCAGACGGCTGCCTCTGAGCAGCAGACCGTGTTGGGCTGTAAATCATGTTGCAAATGGTTTGTATACTTTAATCGGGCCTTTCAAGGTGCTATTGCTCGGCCAACCATTTTTACAGTAGGTCATGATTTGGCTGCAGATTTTGTCTTCCTGGAGCTGCGCTTTAATCTCATCCAATCGATGGTCGCTTGCTGGGAGGCTTAAATAACATTGTGTACATATAGGCCACAGTCTTCCACAAAGCTGGAATCTTTGAGTAGTGGTTTAGATACTGGAGCTTCGGATAAAGTATTTGCTGTTTTGTAATGTTTTCCAGGAACGTGTATGCACTGATACCTTATTAATCTTAACCTGAAGCGTTGTATCCTTGGGGAAAGACAGTCCATGTCCTTTGCTGAGCTGAGCAGGTAGATCAAAGGTTTGTGATCAGTTTGAATCTGGAATGACTTGCCGAGGAAATAATTGTTGAACCGCTCGCAAGCCCCGGTGATTGCTAAGGCTTCCTTCTCTATTTGGGCATAACGTAGTTCGCAGGCTGACAACTATGGTGACTGATATGCTACTGGACGCCATGTGTTGTCCTTGTGTCGCTGTTCGAGCACTGCTCCGAGACGGTAAGAGCTTGCATCTGATGACACTCGAGTATCTACTTTTGTATCATAATGCGCTAAAACTGCCACGTCGGTCGAGAGAATCCTTTTCATTTCATTGAAGGAGTTTCTCTGTCGGGATTTCCAGGACCACATATCTTTATTATTTAGGAGCTCTCTGAGTGGCTTAGATGTTTCAGCTAGCTTTGGTGAAAATTTGCTCAACATTTGTCATTCCGAGAAACATTCTCAAATCCGTTACGTTAGCTTGCTCTGGCATTTCTGAGATAGCTTTGATCTTTGCAGAATCTGGTCTGACTGCGGTCGCGTCTACCAGATGGCCTAGAAAAGTAACTTGGCTCTTCGAAAATTCACACTTATTGATATTTAGGATGATACTGGCTTCTTCTATTCTGGTCAATACTTTCTCCAGTTATTCATGATCCTTTTGATCTTTACCTTACACTAATATATTGTCAATCATGTTGACTGTCACTTTCATGCCAGATAAGATGGATTGCATGCGTTTTTGAAAATGTTCAGGTGCAGATGTAATACCGAAATGGGAGCCTGTTACTACAGTATCGACCGAATGGGGTAATGAAAGTTGTCAGGAAAGATGATTCTTCAGTTAACTCGATTTGATAAAATCCAGAGTTTGCATCGAGCTTAGAAAAAACTTTGGCTTGACTCAGTTGTGCTAACACATAATCTACGGCAGGTATAATACTAAACGTTTACGTTTAACCTGTTCATTAAGTTTAGTTAAATCAACACACAATCTAACATCACCGCTACTCTTTGGAACTACAACTATCGGAGCTTACCAGTCAGTTGGTTGATCAACTCTGGAAATTACTCCCTGCTTTTCCAGTTGCTCCAACTTTTCTTTAACTTTGGTCAAGAGTGGTAAGGCAACACGTCTTCGCGTGGTTACAGAATAAGGCACCGGTTTTTCTTTTAATTTATGTTATGATATTTCCCTTCTAGTTTACCCAGTCCACTAAATAATTTGGGGTGTTTGTCGTGGACAAGTTGGTCAAAGGGTTGACGCACGGTATGCACTACTGATACAAGCTTTAATGCTGTAATTGCTGGCCTTTCGAGAAGGGGTGACTTTAGTCCTTTGACTACAAAGATTTCTTGTTTAGAGGTTTAGAGGAAATGATGCGCGGACAGGAGCGACAAGGATTAGGGGCGAGGGGCTGAAGATAGTCAATATTCAACTTTCCAAATCCTTGTTTAATGAAGGTCTACCGCTTATGATGAATGCAATGTGTGATTGACAGGTCGCGTCGAAAAACTGACCAATGGAAATTTTGCGTTTCCTTAGGAGCGGAGGCAAAGGGGACAGTCTCCTTATGCATTCAGCCCCATGCCCTTTTCTTCCTTCCGCGCGTTTCTTTCCTCTTTCCAGTCTCCCATTTGATGAACGCGCTTGATCTCTCGGTGAAGGAGGATTCTGTTGTGCAGTCTAGTTACAAACCAAAACAAAACCAAGCGCAAAGAATGCCGGACAACAATCAATCTGACCGTTGAAGTGAAATGACGTCAAAATTTTATTGTGTTGATCTATATAGTGCTGAATGACTTGAAGGTGAAGGAATACCTCATGTCCAATTTACAAATTCTTGAAGAGGTCGTCATGGAGATTGTAAGCCGAGAACAACTGGAACGGTGGCTAATACGAAAAACACAGTGCCAGGGAACATACAGCAACGACGGATCAGATGAAGAAAGTAAGGCTTCTTCTTCGTTTAGGGAAGACAGAGCTTTGAACCAATCAAAAGAAAGATAAAGTTGACCCAAAACTTACTTTAGCCAATCACAATCTATGTTTTAGCTCGTCAAAAGTAAAAGTCTCTTATCATTGAAGGGCCAGATGATTTCAGCAGGTGTGGGAAGTGGGCACTAAGAAACGGAAAAGATAGTAATATGCATTAGTATGCACTCTTTGTTTATAAAAAATATACTTTATAGGAAAATTGAAATAAAACTATAAGACTTACTCGACGTTTCGGCATAATCTCAACGCCATTTTCAACATAAAATATTGCAATTCTTATTGTACTATAAGTTAACAATAGAAATGGTTCAATCAACTTAGAGCATGATTTATCAAAGAATCGATATTATTAGACAATATAAACCTGAACTTAACGGGCAAAGTCACTCTATTACTGCTAAAGGCTTTATTTAAGTTAGTTGAATGATATATTTTTATCTTGCAAATGGCATTGAGATGATGCCGAAACGTCGAGTAAATCTTATAGATTTATTTTATACTTGCTTTTGTGTTGGCAAAACTCTGTTGATTAAAAATTTTAAGAATGTTAAAGCTGAAATTATCCAAACTTAAAAAATGTTCGAAGAATAATACTGACGCTCACATTTTATTAAGAATATGAATTTGCATTTTTGAAGACAAACATTACTAATTTCCGTATTGCAATTGCACTCTAAAAGCCACATACAGTAATTTCTATTACTTCTTATTATCCTTCTGTCAGCTTGTAGGGGAGAATTGTTTTTAAGAATTATGTAAAAGAGATTTAAAGATTATCTTTGCTGACAGTGAATGGATATTATAGATGTCAGTTAAACACAACAACAAAATTCTTCTGGTTGTATTTGATTACTTTCAGTCAGGTCTATCGACCCTATTCAGAATTAATGAAAATTTATCAATATTCTTAAAAACGTTCAAACTCTCATGAGCCCCCCATTTTCACACCCCTAAACTTTTTCGACCCTCGTCTATGATTTCACCGACCCCACCCAAGCCATCAATACTGCACATTCCCTAAACCATTTGTTTTAATATACCTTTATCCAGATTGTTGCGACTCTTAGCAAAGAAAATTAACGTTTTTCTTAAAATAAGGCATAGTATTTCTAAGTGAAGCTCTATAGATAGAATCTCTGATATATAACTTTGACCCTATCTGTCTTTTAGATTTCGCCAAATCTTCATTATCTCGATGGAAGGTAAGGAGTCTAGATGTCTGTTAATCTTAAACTTATCTTGGGGTAATATTAATAAAGGGTAATCAGTGGAGAAGTGATAATACATCATTAATTCGGGAGAAAATAAGACGCGTCTTAACTAAGATGCAAGCCGAACTCGTTCCCAGAGTTCTCTCTTGAGACAGGAGTCAGGAGTTAAGATTGGGAACGAGTTTCGACGCATACCGCTAGTGTAAACAGTACAAGTGATGGCGGCCTATTTTAAATAGTATATAGATATCCAAACTGATATTACTATATTACCGCGGTCTGGTTAGCCTAGTTGGTAAGGTACTGGTCTATCGTGCGGGAGGTCTCGGGTTCGATTCCCGGCCGGACCAACACTCAGGGTCTTAAAATAATTGAGGAGAAAAAGTTGCCTTTGCTCTAACATCTGCAAATGGTTTGACTTTCACGTCTTCTCGGATAAGGACGTTAAACCGTTGGCCCTCGGGGATTATATCTGTGTTTGTGTGGTGTCCCCAATTAGTAGGCCTTTGGCCGGCTAGAAAGACTTGACACCTAAATAAAGTCTTTATAATAGTAAGCAATTAGAACCAGAAATAAATCAAACAATACTTACTGGAGGAGGATTTAATAACAACTCATGTAGATCCTTTAATCTGGGTGTAATTGCTGCCAGTGTTGCACTAACTCCTACATGAATGAAAATTTCAGGTTATGAATGGGAAAAAAAGTATTACATAAGTAACATTTACTACTGACACTTACTGATAATAACATTAACAAGAAAATCCTAAAAGAAGGTAAGATAAAAATGAGATCAACAACCCCAAGCTCATTTTTAGAAATGAAAAGTAGAAATTATTAATATCACTTAAAATTCTTGAATAGTCATAGACGTACTGCCTAAAGCCGTGTTCACACTAGCGACGCAAACGCAGACGCAGGAGCAATAAAAACAAGTGTGAATGTAACTTGACGCAGACGCGCAAACGCGCTTGCGTTTGCTCTTGCTTCACAAATTTCCAAGTGTGAATGTGGATGACGCAAACGCAGACACAGACGACTGCGTAACTTGCATCACTTGCGTCGCTGGTGTGAATGTCCTTGCATCTGCGTCTGCGCTTCCGTTTGTGTCTTTAGTGTGAATACGCCTTTACTGTTAAAGGACAGGTCACTGATCATCCATATTAAGGAATAAATAACAATAAATAATTAAATATAAATATCTTTACCTTATTATGAAATTATTATCAACAACCTCTTGAGTTTGTGACTCTTAAGCTAACATTAAATTCATATTACATTACATAATTTCATTTACCTTGTGCAAGCCTTTTAGCATCCAACACTGTCATTGGCTCTTCACCTTCACATCTATTGAAACAGTCACAGTTAATAAAATTATTTTCATTATAATAATATAAACACTATGATATTATTAATCTTGAAATATCTTTATGATATTACTGTAGAATCAATAATAGTTATCATAGATTTCATAAACAAAACTATTTATACCATTGACATAAAGATTATGACATGTATATTTATCATAATAAAAAATCAAAATAAAAGAATATTTTACTTTTTAATTAAAAAAGATAACATTGATTTGTTAACAAAACATTCCTACATAATTTATTGCTTTAACAGTTCTCAGTATACAATACTAAAACACTTTGTATGATTTACAAACAACAGAATAATTTATTTTATTATATAATATAGATAGGACCCTACGCGCGCTCTGATTGGTCGAAAATCTATGTTT
>JAOTRI020127412.1:0-11677 GCA_028564885.2 Zoanthus sanctaehelenae
ATGTAGTAATTTGCTGCCGAAGTTTGCTTTTAAAATCGGCCAATTTTTGAAAAAGTGGTAAGGTAGCTACCTTAGCAAAAGAGCGAAAACAGGGCCATTATGAACCGCTTTGGAAAAGCTGCTATTTCTCCTCGAATAAACCGATTTCAAAGCCGTTTTTTGCATGAGCGGCAAGTAGAAGGTTATAGCTTTATTTTGATACCAAGTTTAGCTAATAACAAGGAAATTATAACAGATTTGAATCAGTTCGCAGCATTTCACTATTTATTAGAACAAGAAACTTCTTGTATATGAGTTCTGGGACTTGTTTATACACTTCTAATTTGAAGGTACCATGAGAACGAACATTAGCAAGCAGTGGTTTCTATCTATATTTTCAAAGGAAACCGAGAGTTTTATGATGGAAAAGGTCAATAATGACACTATATACCTTGATTTCTAGTGCTTACTCTTGATGCATGGCGTGTACATACATTAACTTAATTGTGTAACTCGATAGATGCTGATCACTTGCGAATAAAACCTCTCTGTTGCATGAGGTTTATAGAAATCAGTGAATTACTATTACTGTAAACTTAAAAAGGTCTGGAGGTTTATGATCCATTTTATGAATTCAAATTCTATTCCCTATTATTTGCACGTTATAAATTCGAACCCAGTGGCCCATGCTGCCGCCGCTTATCTCCGGTTTCTGTAGTGTTAAGCGGATTAAAGTCTTTGACTCCCCCTGGACGGGACACTGATCCATTGCAGGTTAGCTCCCAGCAGACGCTGATACTCATTTACCTACCCCGGGAGGATGGAAAGCTGAGTTGGCTTAGACGGAAAGAAGGTCACACAAATATTCGAATCTCGGCAATGTGCCGGGATCGAACTGGGGACCATGTTGGAAAGCAGAGATCTTACCAACTGCGCCAACCATCTTCGTACATGTAACCACTGTAAAACAATTATGATATTCTAACACTCTTGTATCATTTTACTGGACTACCCCTGGTAGGCACAGTCATAAAATAGTCATATCTTATATAGTCATATTTTATATTCCAGCCACATCCCACAAGCGTTACGCTTTTACCTTACCTTGTATTTTCTGTAGGAATCTAAGCCTGTCTGTTAGCTGTGCCGTGCTGATGAGGTCCAATAAGGCCGAAACTGCTGTCCTGGGTTGCTATCATTCAGGCTCACTCTTTTTAAGGGTTTTCATTACGGGCTTAGTCCCTCTGACCCGCGAGGCCATAGTGCCCTATTTAGTGGCTGCATCATTACTAGCACGCATGTGCAACAAAGCCATAAAAGAGGGTGCCAATGGGGTTAACAGTTAACCAAGATTAAGCTAAAGTATATATCTAACAGTTCCTTGCCGTGCAAGCTCGATGTACATGGTCGATTTAAGTGACCAAGAACGTCTAGTTCACTCAAGGATAGAGTTGAAAATTACTTGATATTGCAAGTGTTTACAAACATCCTTTTAAAATGTCTAAGAATGTATGTCTTTGGCTTTAATTGAATATTATAATAAGAATTATTCTCCCGTCTGGTTTATGAGAACCGTGCCTTACAATCAGATAATAAAAATGTAAATTGCATTGTCTTTGGTTAGCGGCGACAACAATTGCCGCAAAACCAAAGAAATGCGACTCATATACCGATTGGGAACACATAATCCCAATGGGATTAATGAACGCTTCACTTTTTCCTAATTTATTCATGTTAGTGTTTTGTTTCTCTCATTCGTTGTTTTTAATTTCCATGGCTACCTTGTTTCTATTGGATAGTTTTTCATCTCCCTGCCTATATAAACTCTACATTTTCTCTTTTTCTTCCCTTTACTCCGACGAAGGACCAACGTCTGAAACGTCAGTAATAATTCTCTTTGTTACGTTGTAGAATTTACATTTTTATTATCAAATTGTTTCTCTAGAAACACGGACGCAGCTCTAACTAGTTTACCGCTAGTTATTTTTCTGCCTTACAATCAGTTTGCGCATATGGAACATGAATAAAAACCTCGCAGGATATGAAAAAAAAAATAAAGGAAAGCAATACATATATATTTGATTCTGTGTATGAGTCAGGTTGGCATAGTGGCCATAGTGCCTTCTACCTCTACGACCCTGGTTCAATTCCTGGCCCGGCATGTCGGCTGAGATTTGTCTGACTCTGAGGGTTTTTCTCCGGGTACTCCAGTTTTCCTCCCTCTGCAAATTCAACTGTCGCGTGAAGATTTGAGCTATCGAGCAATTATACATTAGCATCTGGCTAAGAAGAATGGGCAACCACGTTTTTCGCAATTGACGTAAAATAAAGTGTTTATTATTATCATTATTTATTGTTTAATATCGTCCTTTTTCACCACTTTGAAGAATTCAATATTATTCGCAGTACCAATGCATTCCAATTTCTGTTTTCTGCATAGCTGGGTTCTGGAATATTTTATAAGGTTGCAATCAAAATTATTTTTGCTAACTTACAACACGTGCTTTTGTAATTTTAAGCCTTTGGTGTTGGCTTTAAAAACAGATTTTTTCTCTTTAATGTTATTTTTATTTGGTGTAAAACAATGCTTTTTTTTATGGTGCTCGTCCAATCTCAGTACATTTGTTTATTAAATGTTTTGAACACCTACTTAGTTCCCATTCCCCCATAGGCTGGAAATTTTTCGAAAGTGGTCACTTTTAGATAGTTTTTCTCCACTGAAAACTATAATTTTATAACAAAATCGAAAGAAAAGAAAGAAAAAATGATAATTTCAAAAATCAGCTATTTTGTTGAAGCCTTGCTAAAATCTTACGATATTCCATTGTGGATAGAAACACAATTATAGTTATAAAAACAGCTATATTTAGAAAGTCAAGCTTTCTCACAAGCCAAAGGCGAAACATTATGGATCGCCATCTGCAGTTTTCTCAGGTGAACGGAGGCCTAGGTCTTTAATTTTATCGTGCTTAGCAAGGTAGTAAAGAAAATACAGATATATCACCGAAGGCGAAGAACTAAACGTTTTAAGTATCACCCAACTAGTGGACTATTGCAAATCCAGAATTTGATTGGCTACGCTACTAGTTGTCTATTAGTAATAGTCATCGAGTAGCGAAATTCGAGGTTTTGAAAACCGGTTATCGCTGGGGTTTTTTGCCGGTTACTGCCTTTTCCGTCCAACTAGTTAGATGGTACTAAAATAATTAGACCTCTCAGCCTCATGGACTACGAATTTGAATAGTCCACTATTGAGAGCACGCAAGGGGCGTAGTCCTTTCTCCTTAACCCAACTAGGCAATTCAGACGGCGGTAAAACAAGAAAAAACAAATAAATAGTGCAATTATAAGATGCTTAACCAACTTAAATCCAGTTATCTGCTGGATTTATTACCTTTGTTGACGCAAGGTATAAAACATGTACATTTCATCATACTACGAATAAAAGTTTTTTAATAACGAAAACTAAAATAAACGATTATCAACGTTCTTGTTAGCAAAATTTTGTAAAGTCGTTTCATAGTTGGAGCTAGGCTTGTCTAGCTGTCATTGGATTACTTCCAATGGGAGTAAATGGATTGCCGGTTTAAATTGTCTCAATTTCTTGTTTTCTTGTTCGTGAATTTCGCCGCGTGGTTTCTCTTATAACCTCTTTTCATAGCACAGCATGAGTAGCTACAGTTCGGAGCACATGAAGGAGAGCAACCATTTGTACAATATGTTGCCTGAGGGGGTGGGGGTAGCGGACGTGGTGAGCAGCAGCTAAGACTACAACTCGGAGCACAATATGACGGGCATGAATGAGGACATGATGGTGGTGGAGGTGGGGGTGGGGACGGTGGAGACAAAGTTTGAAGTGGAGATGATGTACAACAAGTTTGACTGCAGCTTGGAGCACAATGAGCTGGACATGAGATACCACAAGAGGGAGGTGGTGGGGGTGAATAATGTCCACAACATGAAAAGCTACAAGTTGGAGCGCAAATAGCTGGGCAGAGGCCTGGGCAATAAGTGGGCATCTCGTAGCAACCTATGAAAAGAATATACGTTAAGAAATTAAAGTTTAGTTTTTCTATTTAATACAATAAAAAACACATCATCGTTCTCAAACTGTTCTAGAACTGATGATTTATGAGAGAATTAAATGTACTTTTAATCCTCAGCAGTTTGCTTTATTTGATCATTTCTCCGTTTCTCACTAGCAAATGTCTTATTTTGTATTTGTTATGTAAGGAGAAGTTGGGTGCTGGTAATTGACTGGGATTGAAAGGGTTATGAGAGTTATTCATGTTAATTTGTTACGTTCTTGTGATCTTATAGAATTACAAGAACATGAATAATAACCTCGTCACCTATGAGTCTTAGTAGCTCAATAGACAGAAACGTCCGTGCATTGTTCGAAATTAAAGCCAAGGGTTCGAATCCCGTCAAAGACTCAGAATTTTTGTTTGTGTTTTATTGGTTTTAAAAAAGAAGACAGAAGTTAAAACCATTCTCCTTGGAAGTCAATTATTGTTTTTTTCAAAAAGCAATATTTAGCCACAAGTTTAGCGACCCAATTCACCTTAAAATACAACGTGCATTTAAAAAACACACGTCAATCACTATAGTTAAAACAGGTAAATCAGTTTACTCACTTTTTGAAGCTAAAGTTTTGCTTACGGCGAGGTTACCCAATTTTCCAGTGCCTATTTTTTTTTCAAGAGCATCAAGATGGCTTCCGTTTTTGGCAAAATGTATTACAAAGCGGCAATTGATCAATCCGTCTGAGGATTTCCTGTAATGGGAATATTGGGCGCACGCTTCTAAGTAAGATTAATGGTTGTATTATTCCAAATAATTATGATGTTTCTGTGAAATTTCTTACTCACTCAAATCTTAAAACGTTGGCACCAATAAAGTCTTTGTATCCGTCATATGCTTGAATCACCTGCATTGGTGGTAATAAAAACCTGTTAAACAATTTTCACAAATAACAAAATACAAACATTTTTTATTTAAAAGTATACTTTATAAGTATATTGAGGCTAAAATTAGCCAGCTTCAAGAACATTTTAATATTATTGCTGAGGTTCAGATTTTGGTAAAATATGAAAAAGATATGCATGACCGACATGTATTACAATTACACTCTAATACCAAATGGCAAAGCAATACATATTTTATTACCTTTTAACATCATGTTAAATGCCACTGCCATTCTTAAAAAAATATTTCGTTTTATGCCGATACTCTTCAAACTCAGAATATTGGTAGAAATATATTCAGCCTAAAATCAGCGCAAAATAAACCAAAAATATCTAGCCCTGGTTCCAAAAACAATAGACTAAATCGCCTTTCGCAATTTGGCTGAACAGGAACAATAATTGGGGAATACCTTGCAGAATTTCTCAGAAGCCGATACCATAAAAAAATGTCGGACAAAAGTATTTCAGACAACTTAGATTCGGACAAATGAATTTTTTATCTTAGTTAGAAAATAAACTGAACAAATTGTCCGTTTAATTCTCCTTAAAATATAAAAAACGGTTTACATATCCTATCAAAAAAAATTTCGGATGCTGAAAATTTTGGGACATTTAAAGTTTTTGGACGGATTAATATCTTTCTTGATACATTTTTTCTCCTAAATTAAATTCATCCGAATTTTTTTATGTCAATGTTCTCTTTCCAAATCATATTTATAAACTGAGTAAATTATTGAGACTCGCGTACGTCATTCACTTTTCTAAACCATATTTGGAAACTACCTGGAGCCTGCGGTATGTATTTCTGACAGTTAATTGTTGACGGTTTAACAAAGAATATGACAATATTTCGATCAAAAGAAAATATTTTAAAATCTAAAAAGTGTTCTAAAAGTGTTTTTAAATATGTTCTAAATCGAAAATCTAACAAATTTTATTGAACAGTTGAATCATGCGAGATGCGCCTCGAAACTTCTTTATGAATTATTTCAGTTCACCTTTTCTTAACAATGACGTTTCAAGAAATATTGCAAGGTACTCTAAAAAAATGATTTTACTGTTTTAAGAATCGTTCTTGAGTCATTTTAGGATGCAAAGTTGCATCAGACAAAATTAACCAATAAAAAATGTCTTTTCATTTTCAAACTACCTTTCATCTATCATTTTACAGTTTTTCAGTTTACCGATTTGATGTTTTGAAGCACAACATGTTTTCATTATAACATTTAAAGAGGTCTGTCGGTATATACTTACTTACTTATGGGAGCCATATATGGCATACTGGCATGAAGCACATACACTAGGAAAGGACTCTTTACCGATTTTGGATAATAGATTTATATTCAAAGCGCAGGAATGCACTTTAGGTCAGGTTAGTCTGAAAGATTCCTTAGTCACTGATACGTCATACATTTTCACTTCCGTATATGATGCAGTAAAGCTCGCTTTGTAATTGGTTCAAAAACAATGGTCTTCAGTTTTAATTGTTTTTGAGCCAATTGCAAAGCGAGCTTTACTGCATAATATACGGAAGTAAAAATGTATGACGTATCAGTGTCTAAGGAATCTTTCTCAGGTTAGTAGGTGGTGGGAAGGTCATTCAATCAAAACGATTAGGAAAAATTTGGTGGAATTTTTTTTTATATAGTTTGAGAAAAACAATTTTATTAACTGTTGTTCGTGGAATCTTTTTGTGTAATTTGAAAGAACCGGCTTAAGTCGAGCAGCCATATTATTGCCTTATATTTTGATTCGTTTTGGTTTAATATGTTTTGCTTTGTTTTATTTTTGTTTTATTTCTTTTATTTTTTTAATTTCTTGTAAAACAGAGTCATGCGAGTACGTCTTTCCAAAGATAGAAACGTTTTGCCCTAAATTTAAAATGTTGTATCACTTACTCCAACTTGCAGCTCCAACCGTAGCCTACCAAACTCGTTGCTACTGTGACTGACAAGGTAGCCGCTGAATTTAGTCATGATTTTCATCGTCACAATAAAATCTTTACCTAGAATGTGATGATACAGTAAACATATTTAGTATAAGAAAAATTATTAGTAAACAGAACAAAATTTCTGTCATTTTTAGCATCATTATTTAATAAAAGTTAAAAGTTCTGAATCGATGTAGAGAAAGCTTGATTTGCTGTTATCTAAAACAACTTTAAAACGAGTGTAATTTACAAGCAAATTTTAAGAGAACTTATGCATTATAAACAAAAGATAAAATATACTGGTCGAGCCTTAGATTATGAAACCCATTCTGCGGAATGTTGAACTCAGCCCTATTTACCATGGCTTCAATACAATTCAAATTCCCGATTATAACACAAAGTTTTCAACCCAGCGCTGAGTTCAATGCCGGGCTAAAGTTTCAACACAGCTATAGCTCAAGTTAAGTTGAAACTTCAGCCCTAGTGTTGAAATTATTCTGACTGACAGCGCGGAGGTCAATCCCAGCCCTTTCATCGTGACGTAATGTTATGACAACTTATATACCTTCAGAAAAGAAAATGATAAGTTTTGCTTAGGGTATTATTGCTGGACTTGTCACTTAGATTTTTATTGTAAATTATTATTGAAAATGTTTTGCAGGCCTCCAAACATGCTTTGATGATCATTTACAATACTTTCCCATGCGCTCAAGCCTTCTAAAAAGTAACCAAACAAGCAAACTTACAGCTCAATTTCCCTGCCGTTGGTGGTGTTGTTGGTTTTGTTGTATCTTCTGCAAACGGAAAATTTATCGGTACAAAAGTAAATAGTAAAAAATAGTACTATTATTGTAGAGTACCTCTTAGTGTCAATCGTATCAAGCCCAATAAAGTCATTTAACCCTATCTAACCCGGGGCTTTTTTGAGCACTCTCCACCCGTGGGGGGATGGAGGCTATGAAGTTGATATTTGGCAGAATTGTTAACCTTAGATATCCAGCTACTTTTTATTGATGACGATACCAGTCCCAGCAAGGGAGCATACTAATTCTTTGATTCTAATCAGCAAAATCAAAATCATTGGTATGCCAGCAAAGCAAAAGAAACTTAACAAGAGTTTTCGAGCCTATAACGAAAGATTAGTTATCCAGTTACCTATTTTTTGTTGAAAACGTAAATTGTTACCAAGCAAAACAAAAATGTGCTGATTCTATAGTCAGCACGCGCAAAATAATAACATGTAACTGCCTGTCTGAAAGGGAAAATAATTTTAACTCCACTTTGCCAGAAATGGCTTTATCTATCTGTTACACATAGCCAACAAATGCCTTGATTCTAGCCTGTAAATGTATGCTATTAAGTAAATAACGGCTATAAAGGCCGGGCTGTAGAGAGACTCGGGCTAAGAGTCTTTGATACTTACTTAGGACTTTATACAGGAAATTATTTCCAACGTTGCCGACGCATGCGCTTCCAGTAAGGGTACATCGCTTGAGATCCGACCCAATACAAGAGGCGCTTCTTCCATCCTTCATAAATGTTGAAGAAGCAGTTTTTCCAGATAAGCATTCTCCTGACAGCAATTAATTAAATGTTTTAGTGTGGAATTCTTGAGCAACGAAATGTTTATGATGGAGAAAAATGTATAACAATAGAGAATAATTTTATTTAATCGTATCACTGCTCATCTGATCCATTAAAAGTCGATGTGAAATGCTGAGTTAATTGCATGCTCATTTAATTCATTAAAAGTAACTGTGAAACACTGAAATAATTCTCATTCGTTCGTGATTTTAGCTATCCATATTTGAAAACACGAGAGAAATGTAGAAAACACGAGCCAACAGCGAGCCAAATTGTGTTTAACCGCAGTGTAATACACGGCTAAAGCTTCTTTATTTGTTAATGAAGGGTATAATAAGGACAGGGGCAAAATGGTTGGACATCTGACGTCACGCGCATGAGTTTATATCTCATTAGCGCGGAAAAGAGAGTTTGGAGCCTTGCAATTTATAAAAGAAATGACGCAAGAAATGCGCCAAGAAACAAAATAAAAAAGGTAAAGCCCACATCAAAGAGTCTCCAGATTACGGAGACTAAATTGAAGAACTTTATAGAGTCTCCAGAATATGAAGTATGATGTCGGCTGTACATTAAACATTATATATGTGTCAAGATTACGGGTTTATACTCCAGAGTTCGGAATCGAGAATCCACATTATAAAATCTCCAAATTCTGTGAATGAATTCCAGAGTGCGTAGTTTGGCACCTACATTATTGAGTCCCAAGGTTAATGAGCTTTAAAATATGGAATGTAAAGATAACATTATGGAATCTCCAAATTGGTAGATATTATTTTAAGTGCGCAGTTTAGAATCCTCATTATAGAATTTCCAGTTTGCAAGTATGAAACCTAGATTATAGATTGTATCGTCATACAGTTAACATTTTTTTCTTTGAGAGAGACGTGATATAACGTGGAATCACCGGCTCAGAATTAACGCGCGTAAGAAAGTGGCTACGCCACTCCGCCAATATGGAATATTTAATCTACCAACTAGTCAGCAATATAATGTGGAATCACCGGCTCAGAATCGCAATTAGTTTAGCTTTTTAGTGTATAGCATCTACATTAAAGAGTCTCCAGATAACGGAGTATAAATAAGATATCCATAGTATGGAGTGTAAAATCCACATTAGAAAATCCTTATAGTATGTAGTATAAAAACAAATTAAAGTATGCAGTGAATGATCTAAATAAAAATCTCCTGCTGGTTACGGAGTATGAAGTCAAGAGCACATAGTGTAGAATAGGATAACCAGATGGCGAAATATGAAATCCATAATAGAAGTAAAAGAGCATGGAATTCCTAGTCGAGATTCGGAATTTTACCAGCACTTAGACAGATGATATAAACAACAAAAGCATCTTACCTGCTGTCAGTCCTGCGATGCTATAACCTTTGTCCAGGGCTCGTTTTGCACAGCGACAAATGAGGTCTTCGATGTATTTTTTGTTAGGAGTAGTTGGACGTTTAACGCCACTGAATTTCTTATCCTTTGCGTTTGTATCTGTGAATAGTACTTCAGGAAGGGGCCTGGAACTGGACTTCTTGTCCACAAAGCATCCAAGAGCTTGTAGTTTTGCTCCGGTGCACGTAACTACAATGTGAATCAAGTAAAAGAGAAAAAAGGTTGAGATTTAATAACAGAATTTGTTCGAATGTTGTCCATTTTTAGAATTTGTATCTAACTAAACAGCAACTATCAAAAAAGGCGTTCGTTGGTTCAAGGAAACAAGATTCAAGTTCAAGTTACAAAGTTATTTCGGAAACGATCTAAAATATTATCCCCACAGAGAACTGATTGACAGAAGTATCGGCCGCGATTTTAAAACTAGTTGATACTTTACTGAAACTTGTAATTTGCGTTCGCAATAAGCACAGCAAAAGCACAAAAGACTTTTCCCCAGAATGAATCTGTCGGCCAGTGAGTGGAGCTTAAGCTACTCTGAAGCGTACCTATTTGAGCTTAACTTCAACTATTTTCGAGTCCTCTCCTCCATATAATCATACATTACATAGATATGCGTGTTTTATTCTAAACTACGTCACTTCAAACTACATCTCGGATACGAGTAACATATTTTCCAAATCCTCACTAGTGAAGAGGCATCAATGACGTCACTCCTTTGTTTTCTTATCTTTTTCGTTTTGTTTGTCTTGTTTTTTTATTTTCTAAACACATTATTTATTTAATAAAAAGAAAATTACGTTTTGCCTTGGACATGAAGTTTACCTTTTTATGTAATCGCTTCACCGTGCATATGGTTTTACGTATACTATAAAATCATGTGTTTTCCCTCACTGTACGTAATTATTCATCATGTTTGGTTCAAGTAGCTATAGCCTATTGCAAACTACCTGAAAGGCAATGAGGTATAATTTATTATTGTATATTGTATATTGCATAAAGCTATGATAAAGTTCCGTTATTAATAATCATATTATCTTTTTTGTGTAATTATTATTCTTAACAAGGGTTTATTAGTCGCTTTTGCTTCTTTTTTGCTGAAATTGCGAGAGCAATGAGGCAAAAGCGACTAATAAACCTTTTTTCTTAAAAATATTATATTGTTCTTGTTGTTGAATAAGTTTGTTACTAACTATAGAAAAAATGTTCGTTATGACACAAACTTATATAAAAAATTCAGAGTTCCTAACGGGATTCAAACCAATGACCTTCTGATTGCCGATCATGTAGACGCTCTACCCACTTAGCTACAGGAAGGCTTAAGTAAGTAACATTTTACTTGATTTTCTTGTTTCTTGCGGGAATCTAAACTATGACCTTGGTAGTTTATTCAACTACTCATTTATTAACATATGGGTATGTATACTGAGCCATCACCCTAGCGGGACATATACAAACCAAGTTGTTCTATTGTTCTTGTTGGTTATTTAGTTTTTACAAATGGTTTTTTTTAAAAACAGAATTTCAATCAATCTATCTATCATTTATTTGTTATCAAATTAACCATGGGTGGACATGGTTGGCGCAGTTGGTAAGATCTCTGCTTTCAACCACAAGGTCCCCAGTTCGATCCCCGGCACTTTGCCGAGATTTGAATCTTTGTGTGTCATTCTTTTCCGCCTAAGCCAACTCTGCTTTCCATCCTCCCAGGGTAGGTCAATGAGTACCAGCGTCTGCTGGGAGCTAACCCGCGATGGATTAGTGTCCCGTCCAGGGGGAGTCAAAGACTCTCATCCGCTTAACACTACAGAAACCGGAGATAAGCGC
>JAOTRI020127423.1:0-11675 GCA_028564885.2 Zoanthus sanctaehelenae
AGAATTTCTGAAGAGTAGTCAAGTTGTACTCATCCACCCTACGCATGATAGTCCATCGCGATATTCCAAACATTCTCGAGATCTTACTCCATGAGAAATTTAGCCCACGTAGCTCTATCAAGACTTCTTTAGGGATAGAATAACCTGGCCTTCCTGGTCTTCCACTAGATACAATGGACACATCAAGCTTACATAAATTACTTTTTGTAGACTCTTCATGGCAGTTATTGTACATCTTCATAAACTCCTTTTCAATGTCAGAATAAACTTGCTCTAACTCTCCTCACCTTTTCAAGTCATCAGAACCTAAATCGGGAACTTTACATATTTCATGCAGAAATTCCACAGTCTTTCCGACCAAATCGACATGAGTTAACAGATCACTCAGAAAAGACTCATCCCTTTGTTCACGGTGATTCGACAATATGTTGGACTGCTCTAATACAGACCTCAAAAACTGCTCAATATCATCTTCTGACATGATTTACAGTACACGTAATCCGTATGCAAATAAAATGTATGATTGTATGCAAAACATCCAAGATGGCGACAAACTTTTCTTGATAACGAGGCTTGACCGCGCTCGCCCCAGGAAGATTAAATATATTTCGTAAAAGTTTAAATATAAATCAAAAGTTCAAATTCAAATAAAAAAAATCAAAAATCACAAATAATCATTAGCTTGCTTTCAAATAAAAAAACTATTCACAAATATCATCGGTCTTAAATGATTGGTTTAAACTCAAATCAAAAAGTTTAAATTCACATAAATGATTGTTCAAATTCAAATAAAAAAACAAATGATTGGTTTAAATTTAAATCAAAATGTTTAAATTCACATAAATGATTGGTTTAAATTCAAATCAGAAAGTTTAAATTCACATAAATGATTGGTTTAAATTTAAATCAAAAAGTTTAAATTCACAAATATAAGGTTTAAATTAAATCTATATTACCAGGATTAAATATTGCTACAAATGGCCCGCCATACCTGATTATTTGCGTTGTTAGTATGTGAGTAAAGAAAGGATTTATACAGTCGAATTATGTATAAAGAGTTAAAAACGATGTTTTTGTGCTGATCCTTGGAGTATGCAGGATGCGTGTCAACGATTAACTCAGTTTTTTGCGCCCACCTGGTCATGGGTTCGAATCCTATCGGGGAGTCAGCTGTTTGCTTTGTCCTATGCTCTTGTCATTCATCTCTCACAAATAATTTTTTCCTGATTATAAAAGTGTAAACTAGTTCCTTTAAAAAGCTAAAACGTCAACAGGTTAAATTAAACGTATTTTGTAGACTCGTTATATTTGCCATGTATATCTCCTATAATATAATTTGCTAAGCAAGCACATGAGTAACTTTTAAAATCTAAAGTATTCATACATCCTTTCTTGCTTTGGAACATCAGCTCGGAGTTTGACGCAATAACTTTTATCAATTTGTACCGGAATCAAGATTGCCGTTTCACTTGTGTCATTCTTTTTTGAACTTCGAATACTATTTAGCAACTAAATTTTTTACTCTCTTAACTAGTTTGCTACATATCCTTATTAAAGGTTGCCTGTTCTGACTTGAATGGACAAGATATATACTGTGGTACTTTCGTATGTTCGAAAAAAAAAACTTCTGAAAGACGTAAAAACTTATTTTCTGCTTTTGTTGATTTGGCTATGAACTTCTTGTATTCTGATCACTAATGATTGTATTCTACTCGATGTATCTTGAAGCTTCTGTCTTTACAACTTTTAAAAAACATTTATATAACCTTTGACAGTAAGATGATAATCAACATGAGTAACTGATAAATGGCTTGTGCTCAACGGGTCAAATTTGTTTGGCATATTTGTTATTTGAAATTAGACTTGATCAAACTGCATGTTTTGTATTGAGAGTGATTAAGGAATTTTTAAAAATGACACTAGAAAACGTCTGCAACATAAGCCGTTTACTAATTTAGATAAGCATTAAGGTAAAGTACTAAGAGATAAAATGCATCAAAATGATTTTCGCTGTGACCTTTCCTACGATATAATTATCTGGAATACGTTCTTGACCAGCTGCTAAGGCAATACTTTGAGCCGATAGATGGCTTCTAAGGTCAATACCAAAGTATCCTGAAATGAAAACCGAATTGAATCTTGGTAATCTTCAAGTTTTTTTCTCATGATACTGACTAACTTAGGGCACAGATTTTAGAACTTTATGTGAAAGAATTTAATATTCATTTAAATTGTTCTAAATATCTTTAAAAGAATGTTCTCCGTGTGTTTAATAAATATCAGGTAACATTTTTTTTATAAATTTTTTAAAAATCAGAATCTTTTCAATCTTCTCGATTATCCTCAATGTAAAGATGTGGGTCCGCTCAGGATTTAAATATTAGAGATAAAACAAACCTCATTGTTATGTGACTCCTTTGGGAAAAAGGTAAAAGATTAAAGGATAAAAAATTGTTCAACGAGGGATTCAAGTTCGCATCGTAAATAGCTTCAAGTTCTTCGTTTGTACCAATAATTTGAGATTGCAAGAAATATCCACGAGAATGAATTAAAAAAGTGTTTGACAGGCTGAGAGGTATTAGAAGTATCTTCATGTATATTTTTTTTTTCTAATTTCAAAATTCTTTTGTAACAATAGTACTGACCTCGTCCAATAGTATTACCACCGTATGGGGAAAGTGAAGTTTTCCCTGAAGACTGTTGTAAGAGCCAACCGACATGTACCTGATTGTAACTAAAAAAGATAACTATTGAAAATGAATTGAGCATTTAAGAGCCAATGTCAGTAAAAACCAGACAATATCAAATATTTGTGGCAACAGTAAAAAAAATCGATTTTGCTTATACTTTCAAGTTTGATACCCTATTATGTTAGAAGAACCCCTGTGCAGTTTGTTTTGAATAATATTTTTTCGTTGGGGAGAAACTGACATTTTTGCAAGAGAGAGTAAAAATGCTAATTTGATAGTTTAAAATCATGCAAGTTTGTCGATCTCTAGAAAATCGAATAAGTTGAATTTAATCTCTCTGATTTTGTTATCTTCAAGTATGATATCTATTTGTATCTCAGGGAGATTTTCAAGCTTTTACAATAAACTCTAATTTTCTGGTAGATTTTTCAAAAAGAGGTGGTTTTTATGAGTCAAAAAGTACCGTATAAACAATCAAAAGTTTCACCCGGGCCGATACAACAGATTGACTTGAATTTTACTGTGGTTTATGCTAAAACATAGGGCTTGAAGTTTATCAAATAAAATCTCATGGTAAATGAGTTTTTATGGCGCTGTTGACACTCACAGATGGCTAAAAACTGCGATTTTTCTTGCAATCATTTTTGCATAATTAGCACCGATTGCGAGCATAATTTTTTGCTTAGAACTCCCAAGGCAAAATCTTTCCCATTTGGAGTTTACTACTCGAGTTTTAAAACAACTGGTCAGAATATTGTAACAACTTTTTACAATTTAGGTTAGTTTTATTTTTATTGTATTTGTGCCATAATAATCGCGAGACAAAATGTTCTAAATGTTCATCACTTCCGGTTTCCCGCTTTCATAAAATTCGACTTCGGGTATGTATGAAAATCTCTTGATATAAGTTGGCACGAAGAATTACAATATTCTTAAGGAGGTTGGCCGAGCAAAATATCATAAGACTTCTTGTTTATAAGAATGTTTATAGCAAGGCGAATCAGACTAAGTGACTGATTGAAATAGAAAACGTCTTAATTTGCATACCGTTCGATCTTGTCTAAAACTATATACGAGTGACCACGAATGACCACGAGTGACCACGGATGACCACGAGTGACAAAGATGACCACGAGTGAAAAAAATGAAAAAAAAAAATTTCTGGTTGATTAAATGGCATGTGCAAGGGACGGTGGGTTGTAGAGTGGGCACTAGAAGCGTTCCGGTATCGTCTGGACTCGATCTCGGTTTCGTGTGGAAGTTCAAAGGTTCGACTTTATACGCCTTTGCTCAGTTGGTTGTATGTTATTGTTTGTGCTTTGACACGAAAGGTAAGGTTTTTCGATGTTATACTGATTATATACCTGCCGTAGCTATTCCATGTCCTTAAAAATTTCATCCAGGATGCCTTGATTTCTTTTCGCAGAAAACTGTTTGCTTGTAGTTGAGCTAAGCTGCTGCATAAAACCCGCTGTATAGGTTAGTGCTAGACCTCGCGTTTATATGTTTGGTCAAAATCTCGCCATCATACAAGTTTAAATGCCTTTTTTCCGTTCTGACTGAGCCATGCAATGCCCGAATAACTTTAACATTTCGATCGTGCCACATTTTACTTACAGGACTTCTGGCTGAGTGCGGAAAAAAAGGGAAATAGTACGGAAATGTTTTACAAAAAGTGCGGAAATTTTACACCTTTTTTATTTTCCTGGTATATTATTCTTGTTTCATCAAAGTTGTGTACTTTTTAACATTTCTGACTGGTTTAATCTGATTAAACAGGCCATAAGCTATCTGGAAATCAGCAACACCACCGTTTCAACCATTCAGTAATGTTCCACATCTTGGGTCAAAAACCCCACGGCAACTGCTATCTGACCCGACACTGATGAAAAAGAAAACCCGCTAAAATATTCATAACTTATAACTTAAAGTACTATAAGTATGAAAGAAAACAAAAGTAAATAAAAGAGTGAAATTTCTAATGAAAAACAATTGAAAAAAAAATTGCTGTAATACAACTAGGTATCAAGGAAGAGAAATTTGAAATAACGACTCGACAAATTTCTAAAGGTGACTTGACTTGCGAATCATTTGCGCTCTGTTAATTTAGCAACAAAATAAAAAAAAGAGAACATCACGTGCGCCAGAAATAAAACTTGCCTTGCTCAGGCATCGTTAACTTCCATACTTGTTAGTTTAGGATAAAATAAATACAGTTCAAAGATCTTATTAAGGCTCAAGAAACTGAGTTCTCTAAGTTATTCATCTGATTCATTCATGGCATCTCTGTCTTCACTTTTTTTCATTTTAACAATCTTTTTTCATTTGTGGTCATGTTTGTCACTCGTGGTCCATTCGTGGTCACTCGTGGTCACTCGTGGTCATTCGTGGTCACTCGTGGTCATTCGTGGTCACTCGTGTTCATTCGTGGTCACTAGTATGTAGTTTTAGACAAGATCGATAGAAATTGAATGGCACTAACAAAAGAAAATTGTTATCGGAAGTACTTATCGCCACCCCTCAAGAGATTGCATTTGGTTCTTTGAAACTTTAAAAGAACAACTGTCAATTCTAAACAATAAAGAGAAAGAAGTCTTCTTTTAGGTGATTTCAAATGATTTTCTTTGCTAATTTTTATGGAAGAGAAATGGATCTTGCTAAGCCCTTTCTAAACTTATCAAATTTACTGTCGGTGCACGTTGAAGTTTATGCACGAATGTCGCTGCGGGAAAGAACCACATACTTCTGATGGAATGTTTGAGTACGGCAGTAATATGCACAAATATATTATCAAATACGCATCAAAACAAAACTTTTATAAACCAAAAACAAAAAAAAAACATGGACAAACAAGAAGTTTCATTTATATTAATAGATTTTATACAATATTTAGGAACCTAGTGAGGTTGGTTCCAACGAGTAGAGATACGGACTCGAGGTCGACCCTTACAGAGATATTACGATTTAACGTCCTTTTCCGAGGAGACGCGAATGTCTAATCATTTGCGGAGTAAAGGAAGCACCTTCTTCTAAATTATTTTAAAACCTTGAGTGTGGTGTTGGTCCGGCAGGGAACCCAAAAACTCCCGCACAGCCGACTGGCGCCTTACCAACTGCATGGAAAACACTCCCAGACGAACTTAAATGCTTGAACTCCTTTTCTTTTATTAAACAACTGAAAAGCCATTCATTGTCTATTCAACGCAAGTAAATTTACTTTTCTAAATCCTTCAGTCATTCAATGTACCATTTCTTCTCTTTAAGCCTGTTCAAACAGTATTAATGTTTGGGAAAATAGAAACCTAAAATTATTTCCTCTCTACTCTCGTACAAGGACCATAACTGCTTTGTGGATAAATTATTTTAAAGCACGTTTCTGACAACACTCCAGGTCATCGGATAAGTATAGTGGTAGACCATTATGAAAATGTGCGCATGTATATTCCATCACCGATCTTATACATGTGACGTAGAAGATTAAAAGCTCTTTAGGTTTAACTTGAGCTTGTTTTAGTTGGCTTGCAAAGTACAAACGTTTCTTAACTTATTTAATAACTTTGTACACATGGTCATTCGACTTGAGATTACTAGTCAAGGTTCCGCCAAGACCTTTTGCCTTCAATCAATGCTTTTATAGTTGGGATCGAGAAAACGTAATGCGCATCTCTTTTACACTTGTCTTCGTTTAGTTGGAATCTGTCAACAGATACTTGATTAGAGTGTTCGTCGACATGTTCGTGAATCTTGCTATTGTTGTTCGAAAGTACAGTCTTAGAGATGGTACTATAATCAACGTACTTCCACAAAAATACACCAATGATCGATATGCCCTTAATCATAATAGTAAAGAGCCACGGACCTATCTTGGTCCGTTTGGGGACTCCAGATGGAGCAGCCCCCATTCAGAATAACATCCCGGAAAAAGCTTGACACGTTTTCTACGGTCAGTCAGCCCTTCCCCCAAGCTACAATGCTATTATGTAAGCCAAAAAAAGGTCATGTTCATCTACATTGGCTAGTATGTCAGGTTTGATACAATCCACAACATAATCCTCAGCAATGCTAGATAACACAGGCGTTAGCGATATTGTGCGAAGATGTTTGTTCACGTTTTTGTTAGGTTTCTGTTTAAGTATATGAACAATATGGGCATCCTTCCACAACTGAGGAAGCCTTACATCTTTGAAAGAAAGATTGATTACATCAGCAATTGGCTTGGCAAGCAAGTTCTCATTTCCTTTAAGGAGCAACGCTGAGAAGCTATCAAGAAGAGTCGCTTTAGACGGATTAATTAAGTGACGACAGCTTTTTGAAAAAAGATGATTTATTTACTTGAAAGGGAGAAGCTTCATGTCTGTTTTGCGCAGTGGTGTTAGTTGGGAAAGGTCACTCATCACAAAAAAAAAAGACTTTGTTAATTATATTACCGATATCCTTTAAGGGGCTAAAATCATTGAATATGTTTTTCTTACACTTGTCGCGCTTTCCATAAAAGCTTTGCTTTTGCCAAATATTTTTCTCAAAATGACAATGAAATCTTACTAAAACCTTTCCCTACTTTGTTGATGAAAACTTTAAGGAACGCATGACATTTTAATCAAATAACTTGGTACTTTGATTACTTTATATCTGTGCAAAATACGAAATGTCGGCTCTGTTTTAATGTAAGTAACACGGATGTAGAGTTATCGTCAGACGTTCACTGAAAATATTTGATTCCTTTTTCTAAAGTCAGTTAACGTTAACATTGGTTTTTCATTGCATGCCATATGGATATCAATCTTGTGTAACTGATTTTGCACTTATCATTGATTTTGTAAGGAGTCTTTACAATATGATTAATTTGTTATTCCAATTTCATAGGTTGTAATTTTTTTTATAATGTCTACGCTTACCAACATGAACAATAGCTTTCGTCCGGCAATGTATTCACCTGTCCGTTTCAGGAAGTACTTAAGGTTTGTAGAACTTTGCGGAATTAGGTTAGACTTACTGAAAGGTAGTTTCAAATGTTAAACCCTATCTAAAAGCGGAATTTTCTATTTATGACAAGCGCTAATTCTTTTTTTTCTTTTGTTGTTTTAATCTCAATGTCACACCTTATCTTGTTTCAGATAAAATGACAACTTACCCGTTGCATGATCTACACTGGCAAGAATTCCAAGACTTAGCAAACACAATAATTGAGCATAAATACAAGATTCCTATAAAATCTTTTAGAACTCTCGGGCGAGATGGAGGAAGGGACGGAGCTGCCACTACATTTGACAACAAAGAGTGGGTCGTGCAAGCCAAGCACACCTCTAAAAAAACTGACGCCCACCTCGAAATGAAACAATTTTTAAAAAAATTTGTAGAAGAGGAGTCGAAAAAAATCAAAAGACTTGTTAAAAATGGAATGTGTCACAAATACTACGCAGTTACAAATTATTCTGTAACTGCTGAGCAAAATGAAAGATTTAAAATAGAAGTTAAAAAACTTCATGTTGAGGTAGCAGATATAATTGGAAAAGAAGACTTAAGCAGATGGATTCCTGGAATGCCACCCAAACTGCTTAAGAACTTTCCAAGTTTGTGCAGCGCTAGCGACGAAAATGAATTGTTTTCTGAAAGTTTAAAAGAAACTTATCAAGAAAGCAGCAAAAGGTTTGAGCAGACAGTGTCATTTACAACAGCAAAAACAAACTTACAGAGCAATTGCAAAAATTTTGTTTTTCTGCTCGGTGAAGAAAAAAGTGGTAAAACTTCCATGATGGAACAGTTGGCTCTAATATCGGGTAACAAAGAAGGCATACTTTTTCCTGCATTACACTCCAACGATTTCAAGGACAAAGCGTTCATGGATTCCTACATTTTTATGGTAGATGATATTTTTGGGAAGTTGGAAATAGATATTAAAGAGACAGAAATGTGGGAAAGAATATTTGAAAGAAATATCATATCATGGTCACTTTATCGCAAACACAACAAAATAATTATGACCAGCAGAAATCAAATCTATGAAAAGGTTAAAAACAAGATCTGCGAAAAGTTCAGGAAATTTTTGGAAGACAATCTCATTGACCTTTCTCAAGATAATGATTTTCAAAGTAAAATAGAAACAGGTGCGTATTTTTATATAGTTTTGTTTAAATTTCTGAATGATTATAGCTAAACACTCTAGTAGGAGGCTCGTGGCCCGTGGAACCGGCGCTTATCTCTGTGTTTTAAAAGCGGATGAGAGTCTTTGAAACTTTATAACAAGTAACAACCGCTAATATACCAAGTTAGTGAGGTAAGGCTTTAAGAAAGCAAGATCTTCATAAAGTTTTACAGACGCTACTATGGCGAGGTGTGGAAATACGGAGCATCAGTCAAGGAACTTAGACAGCTTAGAATTGTTTGACAGAAGTCATTCAATTGATCGTAGTGAGTTAAGTAAAGGTCTTCCTTCTTGGATTACATTTGTCAATGTCGTCGATAATCTCATTATAGTTAGTTTAAATGTCTTTGTGAACAAGGAGAAGCCTCGCCCAAAATGTCAAGAGACTGAAAGGGACAGTAACCCATTCTTTGGTGCATGATTTATGAAAGCACATGTCACTCATTGCTGCCTTTCGTTAAAAGTTAGTTGCGAATTATTTTTAATTTTGTTTCATACAAATTTAATTTGTTAATAATATTCTGAAAGAATTGAGCTATATTGGTAGATATAGAATGGTATGGGATGGGATGGATGGACTAGGATAGGATCTGATATGATGTAATGGAATCGAATCGAATAAAATAATTTTGCAAGTAAATATTTAAAACTGTATACTTTTCATCTACTAACTTAGGAGAAGGAGAACGTCCACCTTCACCAGATTCCGACTCAGAAGAAAGAAAGAACTCAAAAGAAAACGAAAGATCAACAAATAAAAGGAAGAGAGGTAACGAATTCGGGTGTTGTAGAGTATTTCTTTTTCAGTTGCTTTAAGAAATGGTTCGCAGTTCATCTGCGATTGCTAGTTGCAGGTTGAGACCTAATTAAGCTATGACTGACAGTGCGGTTTTTTGAAATTCTCAATTATAGAATAAAAGCAGAGTAACATACGCGTTAATCTCGTACTCAAATTACACTTGAAAATAAGTAGGAGCTGGTAAAGATGAATACGAGCGCATTGTTCATTGGTTCTTGCTATAGCAAACCAGTTTACAATCCTCTGTATCGTTGGATCCAGGCCAGACCAGGTCAACACATAATAAAGTAATAGAATATAAACAAATTGACAAACAACAAGAATAAGTTTTAGGAACTATATTTCGTTACACAAATGTGAGTAATATACTGACAAGGCAATATGAAATCTCAAACTTATCAAACATTTAAAAATTTAAATGATTAAATTACATTTAGATTGCATTTCTCCATTTACCAGGAAAAGCGCAATCTTTATCTTCATCCGAAACAAACTCAAAAGGAGATAAAAGTGCGTCTTCGCCATCAATCAAAACCTCGCCGACAGAAACAAAGAAAGGTGAATTACTGTAAATGTTAGACATAGAAAAATTCCCTTTAGAAAATCTGCTTCTTCTTTAGCTGACCACTTAGAAATTTGCTAAAAACTATTATGTATGATAGACGGTTGACCTCGTGATCTTTTTAACCATCAGTTTGTAAGCTAATTTTCTCAGATTCAGATTCGAAAAAGTGCCAAACAATTTTTTTTTCTCGATGCAATTTTAAGTACCTGCGTCACATCACTACTAAATTACTTAATTTTTTTGGTTCAAACATTTTCATGGTACCAAATCATGAAGATTCTAGTTTTTATCTTCAATGTAAAAAATTATATGAACGAAAAACAATGTTCGACATTGCATTCCAGCAAAATACAACTAACTTATCCTCGTACGTCTTTATTGGCTATTTCTTTATAATATATTGCTAACCATCGAGCAGAGCCGAATATTGATGCTGACATATGTAGAAACAAGAAAGAAAGATGAAAACTATAGCAATGAAAAGGAAAAATATGAAATTCAGCATAACGGGAATGTGGTATTTCGGAACCTAAAAGTGAAACATTATTTCTCAAGACATGTCAATGGGTGTTTGTATGACAGATAAAATTAAAAACGTTCAGTCAGTAGTCCAAGAGTCGATGATAGAGATTATGGTGACAGCCGCTGATTACCTATACAGTATTGCAGGCGCTAAAACTGAATAGTTTTCGCTAGCTACCTAGCCCACGAGATGGACTTGTCTCACGGTATATATCCTCTTGCGCCACAGAAAGCTCATTCGTCCAAAAGAGGCAGTTCAAAGATATAAGCCGTTGTCTCTTGTTAAACTATCTAACAACTGGAATATATCTATCATCGTTGTTTTGATTGCCATAAAAATTGTCAGTAACAGCTAGCGTATAAAAATGCAAAAAAAAGTAAACGATCGGTAAATAAGTCTCCCCCCTGTTGGTCTTAAATAAAATAAATAAATGATCAGATATGTTTTAGAATTTATGTCATTGACAACAATTGTGATTGCTTTTTGTGTTTTATGACGCAACAGATTGTCATGTGTCCTCAATTCAAACATTTTTTTTGCAGATCTTGTTCCAGAGCTGTCATTTCACAAGTTAAGCAAGTCAAATTTCACAAATCTGGCAATAAGTGCCGTGGAAGAAACTTTTGGTATTCATTTGCTTGAAGTTCAATCTGATAAGATCTGTGCTGTGAAAAACACGGTTGAGAAAATCGAGCTCTCAGGCCAGGTGTACACAAACCAGACCGTGGCACTTACTGCTGTGTTTTCTTCAAACGATGGTATTGAAATTGACGACGAGGAACTGTTTAGTATCTTTGGGTTTGGTGATGAGATAAAAGAAAATCACAGCGCTAATGAGGTCGATGTTTATTTTATTGCAACTAACTACAAAACAGAAAAGACACAGAAAGAGAAGCTTTTGAAGTATTACCAAGCAGCAGGGATAAAACACCTTATCATTCTTGATGTCAATCATC
>JAOTRI020127433.1:0-11673 GCA_028564885.2 Zoanthus sanctaehelenae
GAGTGGTTTTTACGGTCTGTTGGGGTCAATTGCAGGACTTTGCGAAAACCCACCAAGCCTTAACTCTCCACAGATGTGCTCTGGCATGGAAAGAGTCTCGGTAAAAAATATGAGTGAAGACAGTATTAGAATACTGATTTTATATGTGAAAGTCTTGCAAGTTTTGTCAGAATTCGAGGCAAATCGGAGCACCGAGCAAGAAAAATCACAAAATTCCTTCCACGTTTTAAATGAAATTCCACGCACATAACACTCTTAGTCATATCTAAAATTCTTCCGAAATTTTTTTTATGAACTTAATGTTTTTGTAGTCGAAATTGAGCTATTCTTTGAATGTGCTAGCAAAATCTCAGGTTCACTCAACGCCATGACAATGTCTTGTAAGCTTTCCCAGAAGGCCTTTCGACATGAAATTCGTGTTTTGCATCAACGAAAAAAAGCTGAAAACTAACCTCGAGCATTCCTTGCAGGAAGCTCGAGGAATTATTTTTGCTAGAAACTGGTTTTGTGTACATGCCATCAATGCAAACATGTTGCTACGATTTGATTGGCTTATTCAAATTTTTATTGTTTCTTAACCAATCAAAAATTATTTGTAATCTGCACTTGTGTTACACATTTTGCACTCGTATTACCAAAGAGCTGCACTCCTTTCTCAGCCAATTAGAATTGAGTAAGTTTTTCATGTATGTTATTAATCCATTAATTATTGCACCAGATAAAATAAATTATGTAGTAAAAAGTGAATGTAAGTGACTTTTGATGAAGTTATCTGTTATTATTGAATTGTGTCTTTAGACATAATTTTTTTTTTGCGAAGTGTAAAGACTTCCAATTCATTTTTAATGCCAAAGTGTCTTTAGTAAGACACTAGTTATCAAGTCAGTTGACGAGAACTTCATCTTCATCTTCGTCTTTTATATCATTTTTGCTCTAGATCCTTGAAATATTTCATCTTCCTCTAAAAATGAGTAGATTAGATTTCTTGTAAATAAATTTGAATTTCTATTTAACAATTGATAGGTAAAGTGTGTATTTTACTAACTTAATACCAGAGAAACTTCATGCATGTGCTGCCGGTGAGGTGCAACAATAAATGTATTGTATACTCCTCAAGTCACATCCACAAAAGACCAGAAAAACTCTTGAAAATAGCTCATTTGGAGTTGTTGCACCTACTTTGTGTAATGCACTATCAGTAGTACTATGCAGTACATCTAAGTTAGAAACTTTAAACACCCTTCATAAAACACTTCTTCTTAAAACTGTTTATTTGTTTTAAACTTTTGAACATTGTGGTAGCATGTAAAGATATAAGTTTTGAGGAATATTGGAGAATTTTAGGAGATAGTGATGAGGAAAATAGTGATAATTTGGATGGAGACAGTAATAATTTAGATGAAAGTATTTTAGTTGGAAATTTGAGTGATTCAGAAGAAGAAGAGTAGTGAGGAAGAAGCCAATGGAGATGAATGGAACAGCACTTGGGTTTTCTTTTTCAAATACTGCCTTCTAATCCATCTATCTTGAGAATTGAAATCCCTATTCCGACTAATCCTTCAGCTTTGTGTTTATTTGATGATGATCTCATAGATCTTAATAATTTCGGAAACAAATAAATTGGTGAGACAAAAATAAGCAAATAAGCTGCAGTTACTTTCGAAATGGTGTAATATTTCTAGACAGAAAGAAGATTTATTATTTACTTTTTAAGCACATTTTTCACCTTCGTTAATGTTTAACTAACTTTTCAGACTGGAGTCCTTCATCAGAAACAGTACAACTCATTTACACTAATTTTTTTATGTTATGGCCTAATGAATTTACTTCCACCTTCATTTTGACATACTTTATATGATTATTCTCACAGAAGGTAACAGAGGACAAATATGAAGTTAAAACTGAAGTCGAGAATGCTTGTATCAAGATTATTACCACAGCAGAACCCAAAGTAACAGTGACTGTCACATTAACATCACCAGTAATGAGAGATTCACCTGAAGAAGAGAAAGGTAAGACAACAAGTTAGTTTACACAAAAAGATCAAAGCTTTACTGAGGAACATGAAAGGGTCTTATTTTGTCACACTTTTTCCTTGATAGTGGAAAATCAGAAGTTGTACTTAAGGTTGCAATATTTTTTAACAAGTGAAATTAATTATGCTTGCAGGACAGGTGGAGTTTACACATTTGTTAGAAGGATTATGTTCTTAATTGCCAGGAAAATTTAATGTCAGTGAATAATTACCTGTCATGTTTGATGTTCCTCAGAAAGCTGGATCCTTAATCAATATTAGGATCCCTAGGAGACACACCTTGTCATTGTGTGTTTGTTCTGTGCTGTAGAGATCCATAAACAGGATGTTTGGAACCTTCAGTCTTGATAGGGTTTCCTTTGTTCTCAAACATACAAATTGCTCCTTTATTGCTATTTAGTACTAAAAGAAAAAGGTATTAAATATGTTAGTGGGGAATTTTGGTGCAAACACATATAATTTAGAAGGAGATTTTTGCAGAAGAATTAACTGTAGTTTCTATTCAGTGCAGTGTTTTTAAATAACTCAAGTTTGGTTCTTTAAACATTTTACGGGATATGGCCATCAAACTCTTACTCTTTATAGGAGGCAGAAAATTGTTACTGCTTTCTTTTTTAGAAATCATGTAGATATACCTATCAAATTTGTTTTTACAGTGATATGTGTAAACAGTTATTTCTTCTTGCCAAAATCTTTTTCATTAAGTTTTGTTTTATTTTCTCATAAGTACTTTTGAAACCTGAGTTAACAAACCCCTTCTTGCCCCTCACCTGGTTGGCTAGCAATTCTTGCTTGCCTACACCTCTACAGCAGGACAAACAAGTAACTATTTCAAGGTGCTACCCTAGTGTTTACCAACACAAGTAAGCCTAGCTGTGCTACCATGCCAGGAAATCCTTGCCATTCCCTTTTTGTTTTATTTTCCCTCCACAGTTCGGTTCACTTGCTTGTTGTTTTAACAGACTTCTGGCTGTTGCCAGAGCTATTTGTTGTTTAGTTTACATACAGATGGCGTGATGAATGTGACCTGGGTGGGTGGAAGGGAAGGTTGTAAAATTCTTACCTGAGTAGCACCTCTTGTTGTTGTTTTGTTGTTGTATGTGATGTGAGGGTGTCTCAAGTCAGTCAAAAAATGTTGTAAATAGTCTAAAATGAAATATACAATTATTTTTGCGATATCTATTATTGCTTTGATTGAAGTATCTTTCATAACTAGTTTTTTTTATACATTTTCACACTCTAACAAAAATAATTTTTGCTTAAAAACGTTTTGATGCTATTTATTAAATTTTACTTTTTTTGATCTCTAAAACTTGTTTGTAATGACAAGTTTATTAAAAACGTTTGTTATGAATTGATTACAGACAAATGTAATATTGTTATCCATTACTGTTTTACAGACTTTCAGACAGTGAATTAAGTTCTTGGTGATTATCTTTATTTATTGATGACATTAGCTAAGTTTATTGTTTTCTCAGTAATCTGAATTCTAACTGAAATTCATTAGTTTAATGAAACTATGTGGTTTGTATTGTAAGTTTTAGAGTGTTAAAACTGTTGAGGTTTTAGTTGGGCAAAGTAGAGTTTAAGTTGTGCATGGAGTCGTGCTGGGTTGGTGCTGCCTTGTTTAAGAGTTTTGTGACGTTCCCTTTCCGACCCACTAAACTGATCCTCTTGCTACACCCAACATAGTGGAAGATGACCCTGAAGTGCTGGACAGGCAAAAATGCCTTGATGCATTAGCATCTCTTCGACATGCCAAATGGTTTCAGGTTCGCCCTAATTTTTCTGTGTTTTAAGAGGAACTGTCACATACTTTATATTGGTTTTATGCATTATTCTATGTTCTTGTTGAAAAGTGTTCTAGATGTTTTAATAGGTAATATCTATGGCCCTTATTATTTGTTTAAATTGAGTGTAGTATATATATTCAAGAGCAGTTTTGTTTTCCAGACCATCACTACTCTCAGCTGCATACAAAAATTTGAAAGTCGTTTTTTATTTTGTTTTCATTTACATTATACAATGAATGTTATCTACTTTATATAATAAGGCATATTCAAAATCTATTTGTCAGAAAGAAAAGTTAATGAGAAACATCAAGGACACAAATTCATTGCTTACAAGAAGGAAGGCATTCCATGTCATAAATTTTTTTAATTCAAAACAACCTTAAATCAAAATGCAAAAAAAAAAATTGTTTTGTCTTTTTTTGTTTTGATCGATATTGCTGTCAACACATTCATTACTTCTTCCGTTCGCTATGCATTTATCATGATTATGAGAAATTGGTTGTTTTGTTCTAGTCTTTGTTGTTGCATGGACAGTCTAGATGGTAAGTATTATTAAAGCAACATTGTAATCACGTGTGACATTTCCTCTTGGATCCCGTGGGCCTGCCAAGTTCTTAAAAGGTGAAACATAATTACAGTTTTTGTTTGGACCATTTAAAATCTATTTTTAATATTCGGCATGTTATTTGATTATTTTGGATTTCTTTCTGTTAAATTTAAACAAAAACTCTCAACTAGGTTAAAATTTGCCTTTCCATGATTAGGCCAAATAAAGATATTTAGACAATAGACCCTTGTCACGTAAACGTGACATTGATAAATATTCAGGTTTTCAAAAAACGATTGCATACCAAACTGGGTAACTGACGTTAATAGTTCTGATATTGACCGCAGCTCTATAGAATTAATTTTTGTAACTACAGCTTTGTTTTCTTTTTTTTTAAATAAAGGGACATCTCAAATCTTAAAATCATATTTAATTGCTTTCCACACAACATTCTTTTTGCCTATGCAAGCTTTTTTTAAAATTATTTAAGATACATATATAAACAATTATGTGGATACAAAGAACGTGGAATTTGCTCACCATATGAGCTCCCGTTGTTCAATGATGAGCATCCAACTTTGCAAGCTTAAGGTTGGCTTTCACTAGTAACGGAATCGGAATCTGAAGTGCAGAGTGATACGATCTGGTGAAAATCAAACTGTTGAAGTCAGAAGCAGAATACTAATCCTGCTCATAACTCAGTCAAAACTTCATTGTCAGAGTTGGAAGCAGAAGCTGAGAAATAAACCGGTCACAATGTTCGATTCTGAGCCCCATGTTATATAGACTGTACTCGGAGGGCCTGAGAACTGCCATTGTGATTGGTTGGTTCTTCTGCTTCTGCTTCCGACTTCGACAATCTAGTTTTCACTGGATCATAAGTAACAGAGTCAAATGGAGTCGAAAGAAAATGGAAATGTTCTGATTCTTCCAACTCCAATTCTGTCGAGCTTACTCGGATCTTTGATTTTCACAAGTTTATAAGCGCTCTTAAGACTCTGACTTTGACTCCGCCGCTAGTGAAAACCGGCCTTTAGTTGTCAGCAACAGCATGCATGTTTAAACAAAAAAATATTTTTATTTTGGATACTTTTAAACCAAAAAAAAAAAAAAGATGAATGATGCTAAGATCTAAATCAGCTATAGCTAGTTGGTCAGTCTGTAACTTAAAAAGTTTCTAGTCACATGTCCAATTATGAAAAGGTTTCTAACTGGACTAAAGTTTATAGTCGTTTTGGTTAAAAATGATTTAATTTTTTTTTGGTACACTTATTACTGATATTATAGACATTGTGAGAAGTATTGGTTGCAGATGGTTCACGCATTAACCATTTGCTTAAGCAAATTTGTTACTTGATTGCCGTTTGTAATTGATCAGTAGGAAAACTGTTTCATAATCGGGCAGTGCTAGAAATTGTGTATGGAGGTTAGAATGTTTAAGAAAATAAGTATTGGTAAAAAATATTTATATTACCGTAAAAACAGTAATCGTGTTTGTTGTTCAAATTGTTTACTCTTGGTTCTCACTTAAAGCCATTCTTGCTTACAGGCCAAAGCCAATGGTTTGCCATCGTGTGTTGTCATAATCCGTGTTATGCGAGACTTGTGCACTCGAATACCTGCGTTCTTGCCGCTTAGCAGTTGGGTAAGTGGATTTTGTTTCACTTTTCAGGCTACCCAGAATTTCTTTTTACTTTTTCAATAACTATAAATAATGATGATAATTAAATTCCGATGCACTAATGCACTGAAATAATTTGGCACAGAATTAGCTTGTATTAATTTAAGCCAGCAACTGCAGACACAGACAAGGATCTGATACGATACTGCTAGAGTGTAGGATCTGATACAGTACTGCTAGACTGCAGGATGTGATACAATACTGCTAGAGTATAGGATCTGATACGATACTGCTAGAGTGTAGGATCAGATATGATACTGCTAGAGTATAGGATCTGATACGATACTGCTAGAGTGTAGGATCTGTTATGGTACTGCTAGTCTGTAGGATCTGATACAATACTGCTAGACTGTAGGATGTGATACAATACTGCTAGACTGTAGGATCTGACACAATACTGCTAGACTGTAGGATCTGATACAATACTGCTAGACTGTAGGATCATAAAATACTGCTAGACTGTAGGATCTGATACAATACCGCTAGAGTGTAGGATCTGATACAATACTGCTAGACAGTAGGATGTGATACAATACTGCTAGTCTGTGGGATCTGACACAATACTGCTAGACTGTTGGATCTGATACAATACTGCTAGACTGTAGGATCTGATACAATACTGCTAGAGTGTAGGATCTGATACAATACTGCTAGACTGTAGGATGTGATACAATACTGCTAGGCTGTAGGATCTGACACAATACTGCTAGGCTGTAGGATCTGACACAATACTGCTAGACTGTAGGATCTGATAAAATACTGCTAGAGTGTAGGATCTGATACAATACTGCTAGACTGTAGGATGTGATACAATACTGCTAGACTGTAGGATATGATATGATTCATATTATCTGGGAAGACTGATCAACCTCTAAATAGATAAACAGGAGTAATAAATAAGTGAATGAGAGTTACTACCTAATGTTATTTAAAAATTTGAAGCAGCAACACTCAAGTAGCTGATGTTGTCATCATTTGCTTGAGATACTGACTGCTTGTTTTCGCGTCCATTCAGGCCATGGAACTGTTGGTGGAGAAGTCACTGAGCAGCAGTGAACATCCCGTGGGACCAGGAGAAGCGTTCAGACGAGTGTTGGAGTGTATATCTTCTGGCATAATACTTGAAAGTGAGGCGTTGTTTGATTTTTGCATATTGAAGGAAAAGAGCTTTAACCATTAAGTGATAATTATTTCTCAATTAAGACCAGTTAGCAAGTCAAGTTGTTAGGATTATGAGAAGTTAATTTCCAAAAGTCATTCATTGCTAGATTTCATACCTAGAGAGCCTGAGTACAAGTCCCTTAATTCTCTTACGTACAAAATATGACTAGTATAAAAAGAAAGATCACACTATAAATAGCAAAATCCCAAAGTTTGATGTTAAACGGATGAACAGTTGACGAAATACAGCTGTTTTAAAATACAAGAATTACTAAAGAAATGTATGGCGTCCGGACGCTATTTAAAGAATCGTCCGAATACCATACATTTCTTTAGTAATTCTTGTATTTTAAAACAGCTGTATTTAGTTAACTCATCGTCCGTTTAACATCAAATTTTGTGATTTTGCGATTAATGGTATGGTCTTCCTTTATATACTGGTTATATTTTGTACAAATGAGAATTAAGGGACCTGTACTCAGGGTCTCCCAGTATGAAATCCGACTATAGCTTTGATTATTTATTTTATTTATTACCTATTACTTACACTGCAAATAGCGTATATCGAATTGTGCGGTTAGTTTATGTAAAAACTTTAAAGGCAAATACCGGTATGACCAGCGGTTAGCACTCAATTTGTCGTATAAAAGACCCAATGATGACCTGACTACATCCTGACTTTCTCTGGAGGCTAAAACTGATTTAATGAGCCTGAGGGTCTTACTAGATAAAATGGTTGGTTAAGTTGTGAATACGGATGTAAATAGTATTAATGGTGTTGGCAATGAGTGTAGTGACAGTAGTGATGATGATCTGTGGTAACTATAGTGATAATGGTGATGACCATATTAATGAAGGTTTTGATGACTGTAGTGGTGATGACTATAATGGTAAGGTTGGTCATGTCGTCACTAATGACTGTAATGATGGTGGTGATGATGGCCTTAAGAATGGCTATAATAGTGACTATAGTACTACATTAATGATGGTAATGTTATATATTATGACGTTGCCGATGACTTTAATGATGATGGTGATGACTGCTTTAATGGTGATGGTGGTTGCTGAAATGTTGGTAGTGATGATTATAAACCAACAACTTTCGGTTAAGGATAGCTTTAACAAAGGAGAAAAAATGAAACTTACCATTAGTTAACTAATGCAAAGATAAACTCTCCCATAGGCGGTCCAGGTTTATGTGATCCTTGTGAAAAGGAAACAATTGATAGTATTACAATGAGCCCTCAGGAACGAGAAGATCTTACTGCCGCAGCACAGGTATTGTATAAATACTCTTTAAACTTCGGCTTTGATCATTTTCTTTCTCGTTAATTTATTTTACGGGAATAGTAGTATCTTTGCAAATATTTCTTCAGCATATTGTTTTGCATAATATTATGTTTGATGTTTTAAATTGTTGCCATTTTTTATTAAAGTTAATTAATTGTTCGTTTTGGCAAAATCATTGTTAATAGAGTTGACTGCTTTGGAATCTCGACGATTTTCTTTGTTGTATATTGTTGTTCTGCTATTGAAATATAACGTAGACCCTACACGTGAAACATTAGGCTTTGAGATGTAAATGAGCAAAAGGCCAATAGACTAATGAAGCATCACACTTAGAACAAGAGATCCTAACCGTGACCGTACACACAAGAAACATATCAAAGTTTCTCAACCTTCCAACTCGAACAATTTTTGTAAAATAAATAATTTTAAAAATCATCTTCTTCACATTTGGTGTTACAGCATGCCTTGAGACTTCAAGCTTTCCGCCAGTTGCACAAAGTGCTTGGAATCGATCCACCCCCACCTCCAACACGTTTCCGAGGGCGTTATTTACGAGGTGGTCGTTTTAAGCGGCGACGAGAGGACAGTGGACAGGCGGACGAAGGGGCAAAGAAGGAAAAGAAAGATGGTGGAGACGAAGGAGCTGAACCTATGCAAACTGGTGAACAGCCAGCAGCTGTTGAAGCCAAAGCCTAGACTGATTATTTAAGCTATTAGTTTCAACGAAGCAGTTTGTTTTAAGTTAATTGTTTTGGCCAAAGAAAGAACTCGCATACATATTCGTTTTTATTGGATGTTGTCGCTTTTAGGAATAATTGTAAGATAGGAAAGAGAGCATATAAAAAAAATTGTCAAACCATATGGCTTTGTTTGCCTCAAATTAAAAGTCGTTGATTCCTAGTTGTGTGCAATTCATGTACGTAAGTATAAAGTACCTTAAAAGGTTAAGTTTAAATTTCTATTTACTTTATTATCGAAGTTTTACTTAACAAATACATGAATAGTATCTGTTATCATCGTTTGATTGTTCATTAGCTGTCATTTTTGTTATATTTCGTATCTCAAAGGTTTTAAACTCTTCTTTAATAAACACGAAATCGAAAATAAAGAGAATGTGAAAAAAATACAAGAATTGTCTGAGAATACCCGTTTATTTTGAGTGAAGAACTTGCGCCATTTTTCAGGAATGGAAGCTCTCACTTTAAAATATTATATACTTGAAATCTTTTAGTAGATTTCAATTAAGCAATGTGAACATGTTTTTGCACTTGTAAGTAACCATAAGTCGTAAAATTCCACCGTTGGTTTTTAATGTACTCCCGTTGGGTTTTGATGCAAAGATGCCTCAACTAATGTAGTTTGAGGAATTGTATGCAAAATCAGTGGTTACTGAGTAAACTGACCAATCGTGGATTACGATGGCCAATAGCTTCACTACAAGTTGAACTAGTAAATATCAATCTTAATTATAATCAGCCTTTGTTTTAAAAGTCCAAAACCTTACTCCGGACTCTTAAATCCTGCCAGCCATTTTTGCCCCTTATGTTTAACACGTTTTATACGTACCCAAGGAAAATACATTTCCCGCGAGGAATGAAAGGGATAAACGAACGTCCCTCTTCTAAACTTTCACAAGAGATAACACTTAAGCCCCTTTCAAACGGTGGATGATAGTTTTGGGCTGAAAACTATTATGAACTATTACTGACTGTCATGCATGCGTTCAAACGAGCCATAATAGTTGATGATAGGCCAAAATAAATCACGCAATCAGTCGCTAGTGCCTAGTCCACCTAATACATAAAATGTAAAGAAACATGGCGGCAATAACGTTGCAGATTTGATGTAATTGTTACAATCAGCACTCGAAGCGATACTCGAAATAGCTGCCATTTTGCGAGCCTCTTAAGGAAAACGACGCTGACCGAAAAATTATCGACTCCCATTCGTTCAAACGATAAAATCGGTCATCCACTATCGTGTCAAATTTGAACATGTTCAAACTCAATGATAGTTGATGATAGTTGGCTTTCAAACGTACATGATAGTTGAAACTATCATCTTCTATCATGCTCAACTATCATCGTTTGAAAGGGGAACTTGAAGCGCCCTAGGTTTTCTGTTAGAATTTATTTTAAGACTGTTTCCATGGATTATCGATTGCGTTAGTTCCATTCAGTCCAAAACAAGAAAAAGCAATTTTCAATCAGTGGAAACTGTTCAATTATCAAGAAGTTCGACAGGACTTTTTCAGTTCGTTTCTTCGTTCTACTTTTTAAGCGTCCGTTGTTTTTCGGCATGTTCGACCGTCTTCTCCTCTACGTAAAGACCTTTTCTGCGCCGTACTGCGTTCATGTACTTCCTTGCTTGATTCTCGGAGTCTGCTTTCTCCCCATAGTGCAGATACTCTTCCTCTGTAGTGGGAACCCAAAATGGGTCTATGTCCACAACCTGCAGGGAAAAAGATAAATGAATCCGGCCTACTGCAAAGGGTCGCTTACCTGATTCAATTTCTCTAATGTCTTCTATCAAAGCAATCTTCCATCATTAATGCTCCTCTCAATATCATCTTTCACAATAATTCCCGATTGTATTTTCAATTTCCTTTCACTTCATTTTCCCAACTAAGGGTTTGGTTGCATGATGCAACTTCTCAAGCAAAAAGGCATCCTCCACCAAACCTCTCCCCTACATAACATCTTTTACCAAACCTCTTCCGTACATAATATCTTTCAGCAAACCTTATCCCTAAATAACATCCTCCACCAAACCTCTCCCCTACATAACATCTTTCACCAAACCTCTAACTTACATTACATTTTCACCAAACCTCCACCCTACATAACATTTTTCACCAAACCTCTTTCGTACGTAACATTTTTCACCAAACCTCCTCCCTACATAACATCTTTCACCAAACCTCCTCCCTACGTAACATCCTCCACCAAACCTCTTCCTTATATAACATTTTTCACCAAACCCCCACCCTACATAACTTTTTTCACCAAACCTCCCTACGTAACATCCTCCACCAAACCTCATCCTTACATAACATTTTTCACCAAACCTCCTCCCTACATAACATTTTTCACCAAACCTCCCTACATAACATTTTTCACCAAACCTCCCTACGTAACATCCTCCACCAAACCTCATCCTTACATAA
>JAOTRI020127444.1:0-11672 GCA_028564885.2 Zoanthus sanctaehelenae
AGAGGGTTAGTAGGAGGAATATGAAAAAGGAATGTTCCCATCAATTCTTCAACACTCTCAAATTAAAATAAAAGCCTTTTTTAAGACTGCGCACAAACCCGCTATTTATACAAAAATTAAAACAGTTTTAAAAGATTTAAAATAGTTTGAAAAATTAAAACTGGTTTGAAAATTTCAATCTAAAGTGCAAATTCAAACCACAACCTATATATAATATAATTTATATAATATATATATATTAGGAATTCAAGGTCTTAATATGCTTTAGTTTATTGTTGTAGGTTCATTACAGATTGTCCATCTAGTAAATGCCCAATCTTGCACCTCAAGTCCATGTCAAAACAATGGAACTTGCCTGACCACTGCTATTGGTTACAACTGCAGCTGCCTGCCTGGATGGATGGGCGACAACTGTAGTGCTGATGTTGACGAATGTAATGTATCTAATGGAATGGCTTTATGCCAACTTGGCACCTGTAAAAACACAATGGGAAGTTACTACTGCACATGTCCCAATGGAATTATTGGTAAACATTGTAACGAGGACATAGATGAGTGCAAAAGTTTTCCCTGCAAGTATGGTGGCACTTGTAAAAACTTGATTAACAGGTATACTTGCACTTGCCTTCCAGAATTTACTGGAAAAAGTTGTGAAATACCATTGAACCAGTGTTCATTACAGCCATGTCAGAATAGTGCAACATGCAGTGGTAACTCTTCTAGTTTTATTTGCAAATGTCGTCAAGGTTTTGAAGGCAACATGTGTGAGATCAATATCGATGACTGTGAAATATGGGGACAGCCATGCCAGAATGGAGCAACATGTATTGATGACGTGAATAGTTTCACCTGTCAGTGTGTTAGTGGCTATCATGGAAGGGCGTGTGAATTTCTCAGTGAAGTGAGTTTTCAGAAAAACTCTTTCCTTCCTGTCACTAGTACTCAGTTCTGGGATGACCTGCTAATATCATTTTGGTTTCGAACTACTGTACCTGATGGCCGGCTTCTTTACCAGGGAGCTGTAAGTATAGTAATGTGTTATAGTAATTTCTGCTTAATAGAGAGTTTCAGTGTTGAACAATTGTTATACAGTTATGTTGTAATAACTATTAAACATAAATAAATAAAGTATTCATCTAATAACCATTCTTCAATAAGTACACACATGTTCATTAGTTAACAAATAAACATAAAAAATGGTTATCCATCTGATGTTATTGTAAAATAATGTTTTTTATTATACTTTATGTTGTTAAATGATCATGGTCTCCTAAATCTTGTGATGTTATATCACTGGATGATTGGGGCCCTCGGGGATTATATTTGTGTGTGTGTGTGTGTTTGTGTAATGTAGTGTGAAAGGTCTCTGTCTACCTTAGAGTGGTAAAGATGGTGTCCCATATTAGTTGGCCTTTTGCCTCAAAGGGTCAACAAGGATGGAGCTCATGAAAAACATTTTCTAAATTTATCTAGTGTATTCAAGTTCAGGACTATTTTATTATTAATATTATTATGGCAGTTAGTTTATGATTATCAGTCTTGTTTACTATTGGTCTTTTAATTAGTTATTGTTGTTTGTCACAAATATAATCCCTAAATGTATTGTTCATTCAGGATCGGACCCTGGAGCATTCAGATTTTCTAGCATTAGAGTTGAGAAATGGATCTATCCGTCTGTCCTTCAACACTGGGGTGGACACCCAATCTGTTTCTGTGGGTAGCCAGCTTAATGACGGCATCTATCACCTTATTAGTGTAAGGATAAAACCAGCAAATACAGCAACAATTTCAATTGACTCGTGTCGGGGCATCTGTCAAGGAAGTGTATCAACAACAAAGAATGACCAGTCAAAATTTAGTGGCATGATGTATTTTGGAGGGGTTAGAGAGAACACTCCTCAAATCCGTAGCCATTTTCTAACAGAATCCAGTTTTGTGGGATGTGTAAAGGTAAAAAAAAATTATAATAATATACTTTATTCCACCGAAATTGCATACAATTGAATTACAAAGGTGGTTACCAACTCAAAGATAAAAATACAATTTACATTATAAAAGCTTAAAAATATTATTTAAAAAGTTGATACATTACAAAATATATATATAATTTAAAAATGGTTAATATATTACAAATATGTTTACATATAAAAATAAAAATAGATAAAAAAATCAGGAAGATTGGTTGTTATTTATAGCAATAACTGTGCTAGGAAAAAAACTTATGCGAAGTCTTTCTGTTCTGCATTTAAAAAGTGTATAGTCCTTCGCACCACGAGTTTGGTAATTATGTTTATTCTCTCTTTTTTCCGGCCAATGTTTCAAAAGGGCCTAGAGCTCCACAAGAGAGTGTTCTTCAGATGATTTTACTTCTTACAAAATACCAAAAATTAAATGTGTTTTTTATGATTGGGCACATTGTGTAGAATTTTTAGCTCTATTAAACATTTTTAGCTTGATTAGACAACTCATTGTCAGAAATCATTTGTTCATTCTGCTATTCAGCAAGAGTTTGAAAATGGGGCAAATTTTATCTGGCTTGGTTGATCTTCAACAGTTTCTGGTTAAGAACTCTTGTCTTCACACACTACACAACTTGACTAAACAAGGATACTTATGTTATGAGAATGGTGGTCCCTGATGGCCTAGTGGTTTTTATGTACTCCTGACTAGAATACAGATAATGGACTCGATTCCCACTCGGTACATTTTTTTAAAAAATTAGTTTCATTTTTTTCAGACGAGTTTATTTATTTATTCTTGTTTCATACTACTGTATATTAAGATTAATAATAATATTTGTCTAATTGTTAACTTTCTATGTAAATCTTATACATGCGCGAGTAGGTCCTTACGTAAATGTGTTACGGGTACGTTATCTGTTCTCAGCGTTCTATAAATGTAGTGAGTGAATTTTAGTGAATCTAGTAGTTTCTGTTTTTATAAACTCAAGCTCTATAAAGGTTGGTCATTACGTCTAGTTGTTTCTACTTTCCTTTACTGTTTTGATATGAGATTTTCAAGTATTTTTTCCACAGGATTATGTGCGAAATAATATTGACCAAAATTTAAAAGATATGCTCAGGAACTCCCAAGGCGTGCAAAGCGGTTGCCTAAGAACAGATGTGTGTCGTAATCATAAGTGTAAGAACAGCGGCATGTGTGTGGACCTTTGGTCAACATTTAAATGTCAGTGTCCAGATGCGTTTGTGGGTGCATTCTGTGAGAGACAGTTGAGTGCAACATTCCAAGCAGATCTGCATTCAGCGATCATGTTGAAGTCAAAAAGGAGCAAAATAACATCCTTTGCATTTCAGTTTTTACCAGATACCAGATCGGCCGCAGGAATGTTGGCTTACAGTAAGAAAGAGGTACAGTATATATATTCTCCTCCATAATATAAACTAATTTCGATTTTGAAACGCCAGTACCATAAAATATTGGCGGCTAGTTGGAAGAAAATATATTACGTATTAGGGTGTAGTGGTGCAGCGACGGAGCCCTATAAGATAAACATTTTTTTTGTATACAGCGATGACAATGAGGATGAAAATGGCGAGAACCGCACAGCTTTGAATTTTTTTGAGCAATTCATACATACACAAACAACGGAGTAAGAGTCACTTGCCATTTTTGCCATTTTTATTAATTAAAAAATCACATCCCTTTCCATGATTTATATAAGGCAAAAATGCAGTTTGAATCGAATTCAACTCATTTTGCTTCCGGTTCAATGGCTATGTGGGTCATTCAAATTTTATTCAGTAGAAATTTAAGCTTGCAGTGACACAGTTTGATCATAATTTGGTATTTGAAATATGTAATCGTGCGTAATGTCTTCAAGCTTCCTTAGTTCCAAGGGTTTAAGAGATATTTTGGATTTAGACAGTGACTTGCATTTACCCAGTTTTAAACATTTTGCTCGACAGGTTAGTTTTAAACACAAACACTTACAGCCATGCCAGGGAGGATGAAAAATGGCGAGAACCGTTTGAGCAACTCATGCTTTGATAACCTCTATGTTAGCATTATATTTAAAAAAAGTTTAAAAAAACATCTGTGCATTTCCAAGATTTATTGAAGGACACAAATGCAGCGAAATCGATTTCAGCTCATTTTGCTGCTGGTTCAATGGTTGTGCTGCTCGTTCAGATTTTCATGCTTGAGAATTTTTCTTTTTTATTGTGTTTAAATACACGACATCTGCTGACTGAATACAGTGTACTATGTGGTCTTAATTTCCTCTTTTGAATAGAAAGTGAGAAAAAAACGATTTTTCTCCAGATGACTGAATCCTAAAACATTTAATTTTTGATACTATTTATTACATTTTTAATTAATGCTCTAAACATTTTTCTAGACAATTTTCTTACGTTATATTGAAACGTTGGCTTTTCCATCTTAAGCTGAAACGTCTTTATTCCAATTAAACTGAGCATTGATATGTCTTTATACTACCCAGTTGGTATGCCTGAAGAAGTGTTTTTATGTCGAAATTCGTGAAATTGCTCCCACGTTCAGCGCTGTACATACGTTGGATTTGAAGTGCCCACGCTAAATTTTTGATATAAAACTATAGGACAAAAATAGGACTCTATTGTGGTGTAAAGTTTGATCTCAATTCTTTGTAGAAACTTTTTTTTTCATTTAAACTTTATAATTGATTTTTAGACGTTCCTCAAAATGCTCAAAGGGACAAATTTCACCTGCTAAATATTAACCATCTTTGCAATAATTTTACATTTTTTAGAAGACAAGTAACTTTTCATTTTCAAAAGACGGGCTGTCTGCGATCCATTGATTTGTTCCACGCGAGCACTCAAAACTAGTGATTCAGTTCTGAAGAATTTTGGGCTCATTTTTTGGTCTTCTACAGTTTTTCACATTTTGCCTTATTTTTCAAAAACTGTAAGTGTTTTAAACTATTAAATTCTATCATCGATAAAAGTTCACCCAACGGTTTCTCCTGACAAAATAAGAAGATATCTAATTTTTCAATGTTGTCCTCAGAATCTTGAATTTTACAGTCAGCTGTTCCTAATAAGGTATCTCCTTGAAACTTTGCGACTTTGCAGCTATTTTTGTGACAATTAATTGAAATAATGGTTTCCTTTTCAGTTGACATCAGGGCAACTCGCAGTATCTATCCATCTTACAGGACAAATAAGTGCTACCTATGTACAGGGTCTCCCGAACATGGTTGGATCTGGGTCAAGTGTCGTAGATGGACAGTGGCATTGGATCCGAGTAAATGTTACATCTGGTAGTTTATTTGTGACAGTAGACAACACACTCTACCTTGAAAAAAAGAACATTACAAGTTTAGAAAGTACTCTTTATTTGGGCTCCCCACCTGATGACAGTAGCGATTATCTCTCACACATTTCTGCACATACCTTCAATGGATGTGTTAAGAACGTCCAGATTAATAATCAGTCTGTAACATTTGAGCAAGGGAGCTTTGTATCTGGAAAAGCAAAGCCATCGTCTGGTTGTATAAGAGATCATAACTGTAACCCAAATCCCTGTGCCAATAGTGGCCGCTGTATTGCAAAGTGGACTGGATCCTTTTGTCAGTGCTTAGATGACTTTAATGGTCTAACATGTCAAAACGGTATGTGGGGTAAATACCTTCTAAAACTGTTTGCAATTGCATGTATGCTATCGTTTTGTATATTAAACTAGGAGTCACCAAGGTCAGGAAGTGCAGGCCTGACCTTCACTTTGCGCGGAAGAGTCATGAAATAAACTTTGCAATTTGCCTGTTACGGATCTCATTTTGGCCAAAAATCTTTTCTCGGTGACCTTCTAAAGTGAAATTACTTTTCACGTGCCGGGATTTTACTGCACAGCTGTCCTATTTACAGCGACCCCAAGTGATCACGTGAATAGCATGTGTTGTCTTTCATCAATCACTTGCACCCATGGGACTATGGGCTAAATGGATGAATATTTAAATGCCTGGAAATTTTGAACAGATTCCAAGGTTTGGGTTGTGTGCTGTACTTGAATTAAACATTGAACATTTCAAGGTGAATATGTCAGCCTAAATATATGTATGGGTGTTGCATGATGACGACGCTGGAAGGACATTAAATTCATTATGCATTAGTCTTACATTTTCTTTCAAAAATATCGCAAAAATATTTAGCTTTAAATGTTTATATTTTTACCAATTTGGGGGCATTTTCATCAAAACTTTGCATTTTTATTATTATTTATCAGAAAAATGTCATGATGCAATTCGTTTTTTGAAAACCTGGATATTTATCAGTGTCACGTTAGTGTGAAAAGGGTCTAAACACATGTATACTTTTTGCTTTTGTTCAAAAGGAAAAGAGTTGTTAGTGTTGTTTTTCATTTTTCATTACAGTTACTAGTATTTTCAATACACAAATTTATTAATAACTGTTATTGTGTGGCAACTTACTGTTTTAAGATCTCTGCCTTCTAGCCACAAGACCTTGTACTGACTTGATCTTCGGTTCTGCGGATATTTGAAAATGTGTGTGATTTCTATTTACGTATGGTAGGGATTCACCTTAAAATTTATAGCTTTGATAGGATTCGTGAGTCCTTAATGTCATACAGTACTTTGGCAAAAGGTCTATTAAGCAGACTAATAGTTACAATCATTATTGTGTATACAACGCTTTTTATTTTGAACTGTTCGTTCATTTTAACTTAAAACATAAGTTAACAAACTTGTTACCCTCATCGCCAGAGTGGTATGAGCTGGGTTCATTGTGTCAGCGGTAAATGGTAAAATCTGTTGTTTTTGTGATTTCAGTGACTGAAGTATCCCTTATAAGGAATAATAGTTACATTGAGCTGTCTCTCAACACTACCGAGTGGCAGTTTGGCTTGTTGGGGTCTTTTTGGTTCAGAACGAAGCACTCGGAAGGACTCCTTATGTATGCCGGTTGGTGCCCAGGCCCCCAAAACACAGAATATCTTATGATTGCTTTGAAGTCTGGTCAAGTAGTATTCTCTGGAGATCTTGGGAGAGGTAATATTTTTTTTAATTTGCCTAACCATTCTCTTTCAGATTTTATTGTTTTTGGCTTGTCTTTGGTTAGCGACGACAACAATTGCAGCAAAACCAAAGAGGTGCGATTGGGTACACATAATCCCAATGGGATGAATGAACGCTTCACTTTTGCCTAATTTATTCATAATCGTGTTAATTTCTCTTCGTTCGTTGTTTTTAATTTCCATGGCTACTTTGTTTCTATTGGCTAGTTTTTCATCTCCCTGCCTGTATAAACTCTACATTTTCTCTCTTTCTTCCCTTTACTCCGACGAAGGACTAACGTCCGAAACGTCAGTAAGTATTTCTTTTTTACGGTATAGAATTTACATTTTTATTACCTGATTATATGAGACGGGCTGGACCGGTTAAGCGGGCTAAAACTAAACCTTAGCCCGTTATATTACATGTAATCGCGAGCCAAATTTTTACAAATTTCATGGGGCCATAAAATGGGACAGTTTATATAAATTAGGCAGTGTCTATATGACCGGTAGCCGGTTACGCAACTCAAAACACTAAATGGTCGGCTGTCCGGTTTTTCTATAAAAATAAAACCTTTACAAAAAAAACTCCACATCAAATGTTTTTATATATCTGTTTAAAGTACTCTCTAAAAATTCAGAAACTGGTCTTTCATGTGAAATTCAGTTTGTAGTTTACAGAATGAGAAAATACTACAACCACTATAGCCACTGATTTTACGAGATGAGGCTAAAAGTTTAAATTTTTGGGGTCAATAATGTAAGATTTACTTTCAATTTTGGGTTCGACAGTAGAGACCTCGATTCGATTATTTCCTGTTTTTTACACCTTGAAGCTGTGATTTTCCTGAAATAGAGCTTGCCTTTTTCGTGCAATTTTTAAAAGCCCCAAACTAATTTTTATTTCCTTATAAAAAATAACATCTCTACTAAATATGACCTTAATCTTAATGGATTCGGAGGTAAAACGTGTCTTAAAAGAATGATCCAAAATTAGATTTTAGAACAATGCCGTGAAATATTGGTGATTTTTTAAACACGCGCAACAAATTCAGAATGTAACAAAAATGTCTGATTTTCGGCTTAAATATTCTGGCAATATCTCCCACACAAATATACAAATTGATAAAAAAAATTAGTTTTGGAACTTTTTAGGATCGAAGTTCTTGTGCTGTTATTCGGCACGATATAATATCCGCCATTTTGTAGCAATTGGCATCTAGCTTGTACAATTTCTGAAACATTCCTGAAATATATAGGTAGATCTGAACATTAGAAATATTCCCCTTTCGTTAACTCGTTAAGGGGTCTCTTAAAGTCAAAGATGAAGGAAATAAATATTTTGTGCATGTGCCAAATGTTTGAGATTTCCCGCGATCTACGGAGACATTCTCCGAGTATTGAGATCGTGAAATAATTGACCTTCAAAGTACTTATTATTACGACTTGGAAATATGTCGAGTAATCTTTGAGTTTGATACTTTTAAACGCAATCCTGGTTTTTTTGAGAGTATTTGAGTTTTGGAATTCTAAAAAAGGTACTTTAATCTAAAACGGATAAAAAAAACTCTGCTAATCGCAATAGTTGTGTACCGCTATTTCAATTGAATAAAGTTGGTATTATTATGATGGCTGTTGGATGATAACTTGATTTTTTTCTCTTGTCTCACAAAAAGTCACTTAGATATAGTTCGCAAACTTGATAATTATTATGAAGTGAAAGATACTTTAATATTTCCTATCAGTTCATGCATCAATAACATATTGAGTGGGGGAAGTCAGAGAACAGAGGAAGTTCATCAACAAAACAAATGGACGAAATTGCTTCCATATTCGCCTTGATTATGATTTATTTATTTAAATGTACAAAAGTTGTCATTTCAATTACTTTGAAATGCGACAACTTTTAAAAATTCATATCATATTGTTAAACACTACATACTCGGATAATTTTGTATTAAATGGATCGTGGTAAACGAGAGCTAAGAAAACTGAACATTAACTCCTTCTGCAATGGATTCATTGCTATAAAGAGGCATATGAAAATGATTTAACTTTCACATCTTCTCGGTTCAGGAGCATTAAAGGCGTATATAGGAGCTCGGAGACATATCTTTAATCAACTTTTTAAGACGAAAACAAGTACAAATGCCCAAAAATATTAACTTGACCCGTCCGGCAAAAATGATAGCAGAAGTGTTTTAAAGATAAACCTTTTTTCCGTTGCTGTTTTTTCCAGGTCCTCAAAAGACTTCAAACCGACAATGAAACGCACAAGATGAACTGAAAGACCAATGTAACCCTTTTAACCCTTTTGTGACGGCGCAAGCTAATTTCGATGAACGGTGCACTTTTGGCTGCCGTAATTTTTATTGACGACCTAAATCAAAAATCTGGCACGTTGAAAAGATAGATCTTGAAACGAGCTTTCCAACGAACCCAAACATGACCTAATTTGATTTAGCCAAAGTCGAGAAAATTGCTTTCAAAGTTGGCTTTTTAACAAAACGAAAAATCTTTAATTTTGACTTTGTCGTCGTCACCAAGGAGTTAAAGCTTTCACAAAATGTATTACTCCCTTTCAATCTTGTTCTTGACAAACAGGGATAGTAAAAGTATTTCGTCATCAGTTATTTGTACATTAGAAAGATTAATCACTGTGGAAGTATTTAAACGAATAGGAGCCTTCTTCTTCGAATATGATTTTGATCGGCGCACTCGGCGGTTCCTTTTACGAGTGTGTGTTAGTTCGTTTTTTTTTTTTGTGGCTATCGTTTGTTTTTCTTAAGAATTTTGCGTGATGTTTAGAACGTTGGTTAAAATAAATTTTGTTAACGAAATTTATCAGGTAATAAAAGAGGACAGGTTTTGAAAGACTTTGTAGTTTCGAACGTAGGTCTAGTTTTTTTTTGTTTAGCTTAATAAGTTTAAGTTTGCATTCGTCTTTTAATAACCGTAGTTGAAAAACTGCAAGTTGATTGAGGTTTTCGTTTCATTTCTTGCGAAATTTCTCATTCGTTGGTTCCAGAGCAGGTTAAAAACTCACGGCGGAAGTGCATGTAATGAGCTAAAAATTTGGGCTTGGCATTCGTCTAATTTATGCAGAGCATAGAAGCTCTGAAAAAACTGTATTTTTTAATTGTATATCTTATAAGAAAAACATACTTTTGCTGAACAAAATGTTTATTAATGTTTTCGACTGATGTGAACTAATTAAGTGAAATGATTCGTAAACTTTAACACACCATTGTTTGAGTTCGAAACCGATTTGTTCCGAAAACACAGGATATCTTTTTCTACGGTTTTTTTTTATTTTCAGCTTTCTACTTCTGCTTCTAGCTATCAAAATATTTTTGCTTTAGTTTGCGATGCGGTTTGCTTCAGTAAAACCCAACCTGGCAGGCGGGACTCTACAATTTTAACTGCTCCAAATACTCTATACTGTATAGATTGACATAGTGCAGTAAGAAATATAGTTAAGATGATTTCAGAGACAAACACAATAACTTACCAAGTATTTTTTATGAAACTCTGCCGGAAACCTAACTTTGACGGGTATATTACCTAACCCAACTCGCAGCAACTTATATACCTTAAAAAGTTTGAAGAAACGCAAATCTGTGTAATTAAAGCTGAATAAATAAATAAATAAATGACATTTAAACGAAAAGATAGAACTTAAATTTAAATTCTTAATTACATTACAAAAAAACCTGATAAAATACTCTGCAGTGTATAATTTATTAGCAGCCATGCAAGTGAAAAGAAGCGATTTATGTGTGTAATATACAACGCCATTGCCAAAATCTATTTTCTACTAACCAAATATGGCGTCGGTGCGATTCTTGTTTCTAGCTGCAAGTGTTGGAGTTCCTGTTTACATATCCGCCATCTTGGTTTGTACGTTTAAGACTTAAAAAAAACTTTCTGTGAGCTCCCAAATTAAACATTATTAGATCGTGTCAAGCAGAACACGTAAAGGTAATATTTGTGTGTTGTCTTGGCTGATTTACAATTAACTGTTATTAACTTCGTAAGTTTTTTACTTTTGGCGTGAGCTTTTCGTTTTTGCCGTGGCACTCGTGGGCCACCGTAGTTGAATACTGTAGTAGAACATTCAAAACCTTTTTTAAATTATTAAATTTTTAATCAGACTTACATTGTTTAATTTTTCAAAGTTTTTAACCGTAACTTACAGAGGTGTAGGAAGCAAATTCAAAGTGGGGGGGCCAACTCCAGTTTTGGCAAACTAAACAGTCAAATGTTTTAACACCCATTTTTACCTTGATGTCATGCTTTGCACATTAATTATGTTACTCTATAGTTGATATAATTTTTAGTAGGGTGTTTGGTATTAAAAAACGTTAAAGGCATATAATTCTTCCATTTTATATTTGACGGTGTGCAATGTGACAAAATGGGAGATCTACCTGATTCCCTATGTTCTCCATTGTATACACTGCTGCTGACACTTGGCTTTCCAGCAACACGTTCCAGTTGTGATGAAATTGCTTTACAACACCAATTGTAAAAAGTTTGGTTTTCTTATGATTATGAGTAACTGTGGTATACACATTTCTCACTCTTTCATTTTAGAGTAACATGTTTAATTAAAATTTGTGATATAGGCCTATGTAACGTAGACTTTAAAGTCCCAGAAA
>JAOTRI020127455.1:0-11669 GCA_028564885.2 Zoanthus sanctaehelenae
TTGGCTTTCTATAAGCACCTACCAGCCTATATACGGGGTATTTCTGGGGTAACTCTGTACTGTATATATTAACTAAGGTATAATAATTAAATAATGTTAATAATGAGAAGATACTCAGAAAAAAATCCGAGCCCCAGATGGGATTTGAATGCATGACCCTCTGTTCTAGTCGGATGCTCTACTAACTGAGCTACTGGAGACCCTAAAAATGGTGAACAAGGGTCGATATTTCTGGTCTAGACTGGAACCGCATCGCGCGGCCACACAGCCTAGTAATGACTGCATGAGCATGAGACACATAAAACTCACTAACAGTATCAGCTCACCAGTAGCTCAGTTGGTAAAGCATCCGACTAGAACAGAGGGTCATGGGTTCAAATCCCATCTGGAGCTCGGATTTTTTTCTGAGTATCTTCTCACTATTAACATCATTTAATTATTATTTCACCTTAATATATACTCACGTAGGAGGTCGGTCGGCCGCATCTTGATATGCATTAATGTGACAGCGTGATGCTGTTAGTGAGTTTCATATGCATCAGTCATTACTAGGAGCCCTGTGTGACTGCACAAGACCAGAAATATCGACCCTTACTCACCATAGAGTCTCCAGTAACTCAGTTGGTACAGCATCCGAATAGAACATTGAGGGTCGTGGGTTCAAATCCCATTTGGGGCTCAGATTTTTTTCCAAGTATCTTTTCATTATTAACTGAACATCATTTAACTCTGTACTGACAGACGTATACTTATTTATTGACATTTTAAAACACGGTTTCTATATTGCGTGTACCTAACAAATGATTTGAGTTAGTGTTTGTGAAAGGATTAATCAAAAGTAAGTTCCAGTACGGAAATTCATTGTTTTCATTTACTAAAAATGACGTTACAACGTGGCATCACTTACCAATAATATGTTACTCTACATTCGGTACACTGGACAAATGCAGGTTTCTGGCACAATTCACATAGAAGTTTAACACCTTTCGGATTCGCTAAGGGATTGATAGTATTCATTATTTTTTAAAAGAAAACAAAATTTGATTCTCTTTTCCGGTCTTTATAAGCACCAACAGTTTCAAAGTCAGAGACCGCATTCATCCGCCATTTTGAACTGTCTCTTGCTAACACCATTCGTTACCAGGCAACATTACCCGCTGACCGCTTATTACCTGTTCTGCAGCTGCCTCGTTCGTCTCGTGAGCCCGCAATTTTTGTACGCTAGGCTGAAAGTTAAAAATGGTTTTAAGGAATAAAAGGGTGCCACGTTCGTTTAGGGATGAAATTAAGCATTTGAAATTATACTTATTTCGTTGTTCAATGTAATCAAAACGTTTGGATTTTGCCGTAAACGTGAGGCAAGAAAGGGTAATAGGTAGTTTTAAAATTCAAAAACTGTCGCCACGGTTGTTTAACGGTTCGTGAATCGGCATTTTCGTGTACTCATTCGTCAACCAAACAAATGCAAAGCTCTTTATTGACTATAACCGGAACATAATTAAAATTCCATTAATCTTGCGTGAAATGATCACCAGACGACAAGCCAGAGAATTAGAAACGAAATCGGCAGACAAATCTTTAGAAAATGGTGTTGTAGGGATGAATACTGCTTCACTTTCAAGATCAGAGGTTTTATGTAACGACGAGACAATGGTTGGTGAACCCAGTGAAAAAGAGAAGCACAAAAAACTCGATCTTACCGGTGACAAAGCTAGTATTGCTCTGCTATTATTACTTTATGTACTGCAAGGAGTACCGTTGGGTTTGGCTGGCAGTATTCCAATGTTACTACAAGGAAAGAATGTTTCGTATAAACAACAAGCTATGTTTAGTTTTGTATACTGGCCATACAGTGTGAAGCTTATCTGGGCGCCTATTGTCGACGCAGCTTATTTTTCTTGGTTTGGAAGAAGAAAGTCTTGGTTGGTGCCAATGCAATACATGATTGCTGTATTTATGATTATTATTTCCAAGGTAAAATATCTGACCAAAGACTCTCCTCCGTTTGTCAGTAGTCCTGTTTTCTTTCCCAAGCAACATGTGTTTTTCAGGAATAAGTTGATCTAAGACTAAGACCCTTGAACGTAACCCTGGATTTGACATTTTCTTCTCGGAAAAAGTTTTATACTGACTGTCAATATCAATCAATGGGAATTGATGAAGTTTGTAACTTGAGTTCTTAAATGTGATTATTGATTGAATGTAAATGCTCATTTTGTTAATCGGTTTCATCAATTTATTGATTTATTTTTCAGTTATCGATCTTGTTGATTGTTCAGGTCTGGATCAGTTTAGCTTAATCCATAAATGTTGTCATTTCTTTTGTGTAGAGAATGCAAAGAGAATGCTTGTCCCTATGGCCAGTTTTATAAATGCATTAGATTTCTGGTTTGAGTCTGATGTATATAATTATAAATTGTAGCAGTAAAACAAAATAATATTAATGCTCTTCTGAATTTCAGAATGTTAATGAATTGCTTGGTGATGAAAGTTCTCCCCCCGGTGTGTTTGCTCTCACTGCATTATTCTTCGTGATGAATGTATTTACAGCCACTCAGGATATTGCCGTTGACGGCTGGGCTTTGACTATGCTTTCAAGGAGAAATGTTGGCTGGGCATCCACCTGTAACACAGTTGGACAAACAGCTGGGTTTTTCCTAGGAAATGTTGTGTTTCTGGCTTTGAGCTCACCAGACTTCTGCAATCAGTATTTCCGTTCTGTACCAGAAAAAGAAGGTGTAATTACCCTGTCAGGTTATCTTTATTTTTGGGCTATTGTATTTTTTGTGACAACATCAATTGTCTGGTTACTTAAGAAGGAAAACAAAGAGACAAATGATACTAGTAAACCAACAGAAGGAATTGTGGGTACATATTATCAACTTTGGAAAATTGTTCGCCTAAGGCCAGTACTTGGCTATGCTGCAGTTTTGTTTACGTGCAAGGTGAGCCTTTTATTTTGGGACCATGTTTGTATTTGTGAGACCTATGCCTTACTAATATAAAAATATAAATTTATTTTTTTATTGGAAGAGACTTATCAACAAATTTGTCTTATTAAAAATAGAGTAATTTTAATTAACTTTAAAAAGTCCAGAAGTTTCAAAGAGTTTTGTTAAACTACTGTGAGTCAAAACTTTCCAATGCTTGTCCAATGCACCATTCAGACATCAAACAAATAGCCAAAGACAAACCAGGGAGCATTATTAATTAATATGCAAAGAAAACAATGTTGGTGATGTGTAGGAAGAGTAGACTAAACCAAGAGGGGTGGCCAATATGCATTCTTCAAAAAAAAAGACTTCAGTTGATTAATCACACTTTTGAAGTCAAGTACAATACTTTAAGTCGATTTTATTGTGGATTCTTTGGATAACTGAGATCTAGACTCAATTTAAGACAGCATGACTTGCATAGAAAATGATGAAATCATATACCATTCTAAACAATTTCAGCTTTATTGCAATCTGAGAGAGCACTTTCCAAAATCAATTTAAAAGTTGTTAATAAATATCATTAGATTGGATTTGCTGCAGCAGATTCAGTAACTGGTTTGAAGCTGATTGAAGCTGGTGTTCCCAAAGAGACGTTAGCCATGCTGGCCATTCCCATGGTTCCAATCCAGATACTGTTGCCTCTTTTTATTAGCAGGTATACTTCAGGTAAGTAATAAATTCTTTATGAATTAAAATCAATATTATATATTTAGTGTTTTGTTTGGTTAACAAGTGTGTTCTCACAGATAGTGCTATGATTATGAAACACAAGAATTATGTCCGAGCAATATATTAATTGGCTTTCACATTTTGTGAGAATATATAGCTGTTACATTTTATTTAAAGAATTAAAACTTTACACGGCCAACCTTCTTATATTGTCCCTCTGTTTGACTGTGTCATTCCCTATTTTACTTGAATTTCGCCTTAGTTTTTGCTAGGCAATAAAAGAGCAAAAATCAATTAATTAACCCGTTTTTCATTTAGGTTATCCCATAAATGAGGGTGGCCAGATTTAGCCCACTTTGGCAGCAATCTCTCAACTCCCACTTTCCATCTCACTTGATTCATGACATTCTTTTTCTAACCATTCTCTTTCAGATTTTCTTGTTTTTGGCTTGTCTTTGGTTAGCGGCGACAACAATTACCGCATAACCAAAGAGATGTGATTCATTCACCGATTGGGTAGTACATAATTATAATCCCAAGGGGATGAATGAACGCTTTGAATACTTTTTCCTAATTTATTCATAATCGTGTTTCTTTCTCTTCGTTCGAACAAATGTTTTTATTGCCATAGCTACCTTGTTTCTATTGGCTAGTTTTTCATCTCCCTGCGTATATAAACTCTACATTTTCTCTTTTTCCTCCCTTTACTCCGACGAAGGACTAATGTCTGAAACGTCAATAAGTATTCTCTATTTTACGATGTAGAATTTACATTTTTATTACCAAATTAATTCTTTTTTTTTAAACAAACATTCTTAGGAATCTCCTTTTTTTGTGTCTTCCATGCCTTCTTTAAATGTTCTTGCTTCCCCTTGCTCTTTACATGTACTTCATTTTACATCATCCAGGGCCCCTCATTACATCATTTGTCCATACCATCTCCCTGAATACATCTTTGCCATCTGAACCACTGTTTCCTTCAACCCCAACATCTCCATTAGGTCCCCTATCTTCTTTTTCTTCATTAGTTTTGCACTAAATATTGCTCTAACTATTGTTATCTTGGTCCTTCTCAAAATTGTCATCTCATTGTCAACAATGAGCTCAACAGAAATATTTAAATTTATATTTAAAGTATATAATTTTTATTTGTAAAATTATTTATGAGAGCTCATTTTTGGATTAGTTACACTTGTCTGGTAGTTGTATTATTAATATTTTATCAAAAAGGTAAAACTTATTAAAAACTATTTACAATTAAAATCAAACGTTTTTGAGCATAAGTTCATATTCATGATAAAATATAAAATAGCTATAAAAAACACTGCAGTTTACATCGTGTTTTCAAACAATTATGTGATGCTCATGCGAAACAGAGAGAGAGTAAAACATTTTACTTGTTTGTTTAGATTAGGGTGTAGTTTTGCAATAAAAAGAGCTTCAACAATACAGTGTAATGTCCAGGATTAAACAGAGACAATAGCTATAGCTTGCTGTGTGAAGAAATAATCTTGACATGAATAAAGATGTCTGGCTGGTTCCAAGAGTTTAGAAGTATCTAGATGTTCATCAGTGCAAGACTGCAAGAGGTTTCACCACTATATGTACTGTTGCTAGAACACATGCCTAATATGTAAACCACTTGGGCAATGTGTTGGCTCCAGTCTTTGAGTTTGAAAAGAGAGCATATTTTTTTTTGTTTGCCAGAAGATGGAAAATTTATAATGACCTTCAGTGAAAGATTGAAGTGTATTTATGAACTTGTTAGTCCTAATTGGGTTTCATTAGTTTTGCCAAATGGAAAAGAGATTAATATTGATCTTACAGCAGTCATCAAGCCATTGGGTGGGAGTAATTTAGTATCTGGGCAATTGGGATTTTCAAAATTGTAAATTGTGTTCATAATAAATTTGTAAATAAAAGTATATTAATTGTTTATTCTGGCGAGTTATGTCAAAAAAATTGTATTATTGTATCACTATAATAAATTGTGTTTTAGGACCACGGCCAATGAATGTGTTTTTGAAGGCTATTCCCATTCGACTACTATTTGGCTTGGTGTTCATTGTTTGTGTGTGGTGGGCCAATCACGTCAGAGAACCAGGAGTGAAGTCATTCCCTATATACTTTTATATCACCATACTACTCGTTTATGGTTTTCATCAGGTTTGAATTAATTTGTTTGTTAGAACTTAATATTAATTTATATTAAGTTCTCTGCTATTTCAATGGTTCTCTAACTAAAGCCACAATTAAGAGTGACAAAGTACCTGCCCAAAACTCCTATTTAAAAATAATTTTGTAATAATTGTATAAATTAGATATAAACATAAATTTAATTAGAAGAGATAAAAGTAGGCTAGTACATGTTACTAAAAAGATTTTTACTACTAAGCCAGAAATTGAAATTCTGAGATATCCACTTTTCAAAAGTGGAAGTTAAAAACCACCTGGCACAATTATTAGCTATTTTTCTGGCTATTTGGCTGCCATAGTGCTGAGCCCTGAAAACATGCGTAACTCTCTCTCAACTCAGTAAGTTTTTGTTGAAAATATATTTAGCCATTAAAATTTAGATAAAGCTATATGCCAACTTTCATCCACTTAACACTACGGAAACCGGAAATAAGTGCTGGCCCCATGGGTCACTAGGTCCTTTTAAAAAGGTTTTAGTTTAGTTAATTTGCTACCAACAGAACAAGTGAAAATGTTTCAGATATAAAATGGTCTTGATTTTATCAACTCTAATAATTATATGGCTTGTTATGCATTATTCATTGAGTTTTAATAAGAGCTGACATCTTCCTTTATGCCAGCACAGACCACAGATTTTTGACATAAATTAAAAGACAGAAATAGAACAATTTATTTAATTTTTAAAAAAGTTAATTTTTATTTAATAACATCAGTGTTAATTCTTTGGAATGGCTTTAGATATAAAATTAAGTTTTTAAGCTTGCTACAGCTAATAAATTAAAGCTGAAATATGATTTTTAAATATCTTACTTATTGTCTGCCAGTGTTTGCTAGCAGATTTCGCTGTTGTTTTGTTGGGTTGGGGTCAACGGGGAAGGAGTTTAAGGTTGAGATTTTGGTGTTATTTCCTCGTTAACTCATTTGAACATTAATCTCAAAACAAATTCCTTTGTTGCTCACAGGTAACAGTCTATTGTATCTTCGTGGCTATTATGGCCTTTAATGCCCGAGTCAGTGATCCGCGATTCGGCGGCACCTATATGACAATGCTCAACACTGTAGCAAACCTTGGTGGCAACTGGCCGGCCACCATGGCTTTATGGTTTGTTGACACACTGACGTGGAAATCCTGTGTTGGCACTAAAGTAGAAGGACTTCTCTGCAATGACAAGTCCCAAGCAAAGGTACTACATAGTTTTTTGAGACTGCAGTTCTAACTCTCTCCCTTCGTCGGAAGATCGAAATTCGTGTGTGTGAAATTCAGGCGTTCATCATAATGAAAACTAGGAAGATGGTACGCACGGACGGAAGCAAGAAAGGAATGGGGCGGGATTTTTCTCCCGTCCGCGCGTCCATTCGAGTTTCCCATATGATGAAAGCGCTTTGATTTTAGATCTCCAGGCGAAGAAAACGACTGTTTTGCTGGCTAACAGCTTTTAGATACAATTGTTATTTGAGAGGTTTTTGTGGTAACTTCCACAAAATATAAATTCTTTTAAATGGATGTTTTTATTTTTCGGTATTAGCGGTCATTTATGTCTCGGAAACTAATTTTACGAACAACACAGGTTTTATTTCAACCACTGTTAGAACTGTCATCGCTTTTCTTTAAATGGTTTTGGTTGGATCTTGGTAATCTCGTACTTTCACTCTGACGAAAGACTACAGTTGGAACCGTCAGCTCAAAAATTGTTTTCAGTACTTACTATGTGCAAATATTTTCTTATTGCTAAACAGCAAGGAGCTATCAAAGCATATCTGAACACTCGAAGACAACATCTATTTTAGAAGTACCCGGAGTATTTTAGTTACCTTCCCTGGCCAACAGAAACATAAGCAAGCGGTGCTAGTAATGCCTCACAGAAGAGCATTCATCGCATAAAAAAGTGCAAAAAAAACCGTTATTTTATTAACGTCCCGCTATGTTTTACTTAAAAACAATGAAATCAGTACAGAAATTTGGCGATCAGTTACATAAAATACTGTATATAAAAGCCAAAAATTGCATGTCAACCAACTCTCTGATATTATGACCAAATATTAGTAGAAATACTGAAAGGCTCCAATTGAGTGTAGACTGTTAATCCGGCCACCATAGTGTAGGCGATGTCATCGCAGGTTAATTAGCTCCCAGCACACGCTGGTACTCATTTACTTACCCCGGGAGGATGGAAAGCTGAGTTGGCTTAGGCGGAAAAGAAGATCACACAAACATTCGAATTTCGGCAAAGTGCCGGGGATCGAACTCGGGACCTTGTGGTTGGAAAGGAGAGATCTTACCAACTGCGCCAACCACGTTCGCCCTGCGATGGATTAGTGTCCCGTCAAGGGGGAGTCAAAGACTTTCATCCGCTTAACACTACAGAAACTGGAGATAAGCGCCGGCCCCATGGGCCACTAGGCTGGTATAAGGATTTAACTAGCTAGTGTAAGCGATGTGCGTGCGAAGGATAAACTAACAACTCGATATTAATTTTTATTTTTCACATTGTGGATTTGCCCCTTGGTCGAACACCTTTTTACAAAATCTTGGATCCCCTTTATTTTCGTCGTAGAGCTTGAATATAGTGGCTCATGGTTGCATGCTCCAAAAGTTATCTACTCTTACAGCTAAAACTTCATTGACCTTTTGGTACGAAAACCTCATTTCTTTTCTTCATTTTCTTTTCGTTGCAGTGGGTACATTGTGACACAATTTCAGTCTTTGTTTCATGATTTTTAATGAAACATATTGATGATCAATCTCTTATCTTAATGTTCTCCAGAACGTTTAGTAATTTTGTAATTGTTGTAAACCGTTTTCATACATTTTCTGTTTTCGCTTCTTTTAATACAACCTTCATACTCTTCTCATAGCTTTGTATTGATTCTGGTGGCCTGTGCAACACAATCGTTGATGGATACTACGTCGAGAGTGTGATATGTGTCATTCTTGGATTCCTGTGGCTGAGATGGAAAAGTAATGAAGTTAAAAGACTACAAGAGTTGCCCGAAGACTCCTGGAAATGTGACTGAACTCAAAAGTTTATTTTAAAATGCATTAAGTATTTATTTGTGCTCGAAAACAAATATGTATAACCATAAAATAATTTGTGATTATAATTAAAAAATCAAATGAAACTTACCGCAATACCGGGTGTAAACCTCTTAACCGTGCGTAAATCTCTTAATAGCGTGCGTAAACATCTCAAACCGTGCATTAACGTTTCAATACCGTCATCCCAAAAACTCAAGCCTGCCAATTTACATAATTTTTTTAACACTCGTACAACACGGATTAGTACGCGATTCTACTTTGCCCATAGATCGATATCAGGACAAATGTTATTTATTTCTTTCCTGCGGTTTTTTAACATACCAATATCGTCAGAAACTGATCGAAACGTTTGTTTTAACTTTTACGAGCTTAAATACATTTTAAAAAGTGTAATAAATAGCAAGAATTGCAAAAAATACATAACATTTTTGCACTGAGAATATAATATTTTAACCTTATATTAGCGTTTCGAATGCATACCGCCATACGCCAGGAATGATGCCAAAAGTACTTAGATGTGCTATTTTGTTTTTCGTTATCATCTTTAAAAGAAACTTAAATTCCGAATATAACTCTTCATCAAACAACTGTTTTTTTTCAAATTACTTTTTAATTTGATTGATTCTTTACAATCAATGGCAAAAATTATAAAATCTCATAAAAAGTCTTATAAAATTTTCAAAATGTCGTTACTAACTACCACACACTGAGCTTGGGTTGCCTGTGGTCTAATAGCAAGAATAAAATTATATTTTAAAAATTTTTTAATTTTTTTTTCGCTCTGAGAAAGACAAAGGTTTGCCGAAATATGTATGCGACTATTGGACAAGTATGAAAAGTGTTGCATGAATGATTTTTAAAAAATTACCCAATTTTAACATTTTAACTTTTTGTTGGCGTTTCGGTTAAATACGCATGGAATAAGTAAAGCAAAGTACTTCGATGTGCTATTTAGTTTTTCGCTTAAAATCCGAATATAACTGTACACAGCTTAAAGAAAACGCAAGTATCAAGTTAAGTTTTATTTCTAAAGAATCTAGCAAAATTGTAGAGCGCAGGTAAACAAAATACTCTACTAAAATATATTGAATACTGGGATCAAAACGACGAAAACATCGGACATCACTGATAGAAAGGATAACGCAGATGATTTTTATATAAAAAGCTTGGCTGTTTTATTTTTCTGCTCATATTCTACACGATAGCTTGTTTTAATCTTCTTTATCTGGGAAGTTATGGCTACTGAGTTTTCGACCTTGAATTAAACCTTCTAATGCACAATAATATTTGGCTACCTCGTCTGATTTTTGTGTAATCATTTTAGAAATGAGATTGTGGCTTTGCTATAGAATTCAAAAGCGCAATATTTATGATCGCAGTTGTCAGAAACGTCAAAAATAAATATATTTAATATCTAAGTCTTTGCGGCTATAATTATTTCGTGTATTATACATGTATTAATAAGATAATAAAGTAATTTAGAGAAAAATTTAATCAAGCAATGGCTACTAAAAAAAGAAATATTGCCTTCCACTTCCAGCGTGTTTTAGCTTACAACATTGTTTTCACACAATCTTTTTAATATCTTTCAAAAAGACAAGTACAAGTCAAGTACAAGAAATATATGTTATTTTTCTCTTATTTCTTTCTATATATCTACACACCGAACGCATTCCTATTTCATTTATCTACACATAATACCTGATATATGCCTATATACCTAATATTTACGGTGTTCCACTTATACCAATAGAGAATAATATCGCCCTGGGAACCCCTACAGTTACATCTACTTAACATTGTCCGGCTCGTTACCAGCGTGGTTGGTCCTTGTGGTGTAGTGGTTAACACGTCGGATTAGTAAACCGAAGATGTGGGGTTCGATTCCCGCCAGGGGCTATATGTGATATTTTTCTCTTATTTCTTTTTACACTGTTTTGAAAACACGCACATAAGGCCCTGAATAAAAAAACTTCTACTGAAATGTTGACATTGCGGCAAAACGGGCTCTTTAAATGCCCTTTTAGTATATAATATTACAGGTTGAAAACCAAAATGAGAATAAACTAATCACAGCACTAATCGACTAAATGTAGCTTACATTTTCAATGCCTCAGGGGACTTTGCTATTCTGATCAAGTCTGGTATGGCCATAAAGCATGCTCTGGCTTACAACATAGTATCAGCCCTCATCTCTTACATTGGCCTCATATTGGGAATCGTCATAGGAAACATAGAATCTGCTCATACGTGGATTCTTGCTCTGACAGCCGGAATGTTCCTGTATATATCGCTGGTCGGTATGGTAAGTGATGTACAGTCTTTCATACGCAATGAAAGATCAAACTTCAATAGAGTACTAAAATGATAACGTCACAAAATGTTTATTTGTGAAATCACTAATTCTGTAGTTATATTTTAAAAAAGAACAAAATGAAAAATGCCTCCATGCCGAAATGTAGCTTTTCAACACCCATCAGTGATGAGATATGGCCACGCACCGTTATGCTTTGATGACCCAATACAAATCCTTGTTAAATTGGCTTGACGTTCCTAATGTGAAGAACCAAGCCATTTTAACTATTTAAGAAGGATATGTATAGAGTCATTAGTGCATAACTGTGGTATTATCTCGCCGGCAATTTGCACCCAGATGCTGATTTTTAGCAAGGATACATTCTTAGTCTTCATCTCTCGGATGATCTTAAAAACTTCCATAAGTTCACAAATTTTTATTTTTGTGACGTCACACTTTACCACTCTAAACGTAT
>JAOTRI020127466.1:0-11669 GCA_028564885.2 Zoanthus sanctaehelenae
TCCATTGGTATATTCTCTTGCAATGGGAGCTTGCTTAGGAGGTTAGTGATGTGAACGAGGTCCAACCTCGTTCCCAGAACCAGAGTACCCGGAGAAAAACCCTCGGAGTCACATTGAGATCGACAAATCTCAGCCCACATGCGGAGCCCATGCAGGACCCTCTCCTGACCAGTTGTAGAAGTGGGAGGCAGGATCGATGACCACTACAAATGTGAGTTAGAGTGTCCATTATTTGTTAATAACTTTCGTTATTCCTTTGTCAAACCATTTTTTGTAATAAACTGGCCAATGTGCAACTCTTATTTTAACCACACATTTTTGTGCTTTATTATAAGATATACAATGTCTGGCATTTTCAAACCTCCTTCTGAGTAGTTTCGTATCATAGTGTTGCGCTTTATTTCCGTCACCTCTTCCTCTCCACATAAATTAAGTTATAGAAAAAGCTATCTATCTCTTCTAAGGCTTTCTGATTTGTGAAGAGGGGGGATAATATATAAACCAGCAGCCAAACTTTTAGTAATACAGTTATTTTACCAAGTGAGGTAAATCGTCTATTTTCTAGTTGTTTGGACAGTCTTTTTCTCTAGTTTTTCATCATAATTTAGCCTAATTTTTTCTTCCTGATTGATAGTTATACTCCTAAACTTTTTTATTATTGTATTTTGTATCCATTTGAATGGTTGTTCTGGATCAAGTATCTTATTTATTATTTTGTTTTTCAGCATTTGAGCCAGTCCATAAAGCCTTTCACAAGGCACAAGCAGGACATTTTACCAAAATTATCAATTAATATTTGTATAAACTGATTGTTAACAAATTTTCAGAGCCGTTCGATATCAGAGTACGTTGTGTCGTAAGCGTATATTGGTTTAAACTCCTGCTTTGTTCCCATTTGCAAGAGTTTCTACTGACATAACTAACAAATATGACAAGAGAGAGTAGCCTTTCCTAATTCCTCTCTCGGGACTAAAGTAATTGCTTAATTATCTATCCATTGTTTAGGATATAACTTTTTACATTTGAGTACACCTTTGACACCTTTAGCTGTTCATTTACGCAAAATGTACACTCATTTACGTCAGTTGATGAAACAATAACGCGAATAGACATTCATTAGCAATGTTATAAGCTTGATCATGATTTAATAGCATCAACAGACAAACAATTACACCTTTGGACAATCAAGGATAACGAATGTACTTTTAATATCGAAAGAAATAAGAGAATCGAACCCCACATCTTCGGTTTACTAGTCCGACGTGTTAACCACTACACCACAAGGACCAACCACGCTTAGCTTGTAACGCAGCCGGACAATGTTATGTAGATGGTAACTGTAGGGGTTCCCAGAGCGTTATTTTTTCTCTATTGGTAAGTTGAACACCCTAATTTTTGGTACGCATATGCGTTATCAGCGTAGTTGGTCCTTGTGGTGTAGTGGTTAACATGTCGGACTAGTACCGAAGATAAGGGGTTCGATTCCCGCCAAGGGCTATATATATTATTTTTCTTTTATTTCTTTCTAACGCATTTCCATTATATTAATCAAAAGGTTAAACTAAAAGTCAAAGTAAATTGCTTCGTTGAATGAATATGATTATTACTGTCTCAACAATTTTCAGACAAACACTGCTAGCCTACCTGAGCCGTGTTGTTAAAATCACCAAACTGAGCTTCCCAGAGAACAAGTGAGGCGGGATTGGTCATACTGAATCCCAGCTCAAAACCTTGAAGATTGATCAGAAATGAAAGCAATTATTTATATCATAAGATGGCAGATACCGGGATGGCAACTGCCTGGAATCTAGCAATTTCAAACAAAATAGGGACGAGGGATGGGAAGGGGGGGGCGGGAGAAAAGGGGTGACTTGCTAATTGCCCTTTCTCGCAGCCACAGGCTAAATTGCCAAGAATACAGTTTGAGTTCAAGCAGGAGCTGTGCTGACTTCTAGGCGCTTGGCCCCAGCACACGATCAATACATGACCTCTCGGCCCCAGCACACGATCAATGCATGACCTCTCGGCCCCAAAACACGATCAAGATATGACCTCTCGGCCACAGCACACGATCAATACATGACCTTTCGGCCCCAGCACACGATCAATATATGACCTCTCGGCCCCAGCACACGATCAATACATGACCTCTCGGCCCCAGCACACGATCAATACATGACCTTTCAGCCCCAGCACACGATCAATACATGACCTTTCAGCCCCAGCACACGATCAATACATGACCTCTCGGCCCCAGCACACGATCAATACATGACCTCTCGGCCCCAGCACACGATCAATACATGACCACGGAGCACAACACCGCAGCCAGATTTTTAAGCTGGGAGTTGATTTTGATGAGGGAGGAAAACCGGAGAAAAACCCTCGGAGTCACATTGAAATCTACAAATCTCAGCCCATGTGTGGAGCCCGAGATTCAACCCCAGGTCGTAGAGGTGGGAGCTATGAGTGATGATTGCTATGCAAACCTGACTCCCTCACCCACCCCCCCTCCGAAAGTAGTGACTAAATAAACAGAATGAAAAATTTACTTGTTTGTTCAGATATAGGCGTAGTTTTTCAAATTAAAAGTGCTTTAACAATACAGCGTTAAGTCCAGGACTGAACAGAGACACTTTCTCTCTGTTTCTCATGTGCATCACTTAATCATTTGAAAACTGCAGTTTTTCTTCCCACTGGCTATTTTACATTTTAGCTTGAAGATGAGCAAATATTCAAAAATGTTTAAAAAGAAGTAAACCCTAAAATTAACCTTTCATCATTTCAAAATTTAGCCATAGTAGAACAATCATATCAAGATTCTTTTACGCTGTTAGTTGAGCAGTTTAAATTAATTTGATGTTTTGCAACGAACTGACAATATTTGACCTGCGGCGCAATTTGTGATATCAGCGGGTTTTTGACTTTGGTTACATTACCAGAATGGTTAAAACGAGGAAAAAACAAAGTTTCTCAGAGGCTTTTAGCTTATCTTAAAGACCCATTGTCACTTCCCGTGATGCTCCTCTCATTGCTTATTATGAAACGTGACCACAGATCGGAACGAGCTTTGAGAGAACAGCAGATCACTCCCTATGAGAAACAAGGCAGTTGATTACCAGGGCCCAGCCGACAGTTGGCACGGTCATAAAATGCAGACGGTTTCTGTCGTTTTTTCAACGTTACATTGTTAGGGATATATCGCTGACTTGAGATATACCACTCGTCGGTTCATTGAAATCTTATCCGAATTTAATTTTACATTCGCGAATTTAACAGGCTAAAGCACCGTTCGAGCCAAGATTTGGTATTTAAAATATGGCGGAATAATAACAATGAAGCGACTTTAAGAGTTTTTTGTCTCTGGTTGTGGATAAAGTCAGTATTAGCCTCCACAGAAGAGGGGGAAGGCTGCGAGAGATTAACTATATATATTTATGTAATCCCGTGTCCCACTGGGTTGCGGTAAGTTCCACGTAGTGATTCTAGTTTTGTATCAGAAATGAAAAGAAAAATAGAAAATTCGGTGGAAATCCACTAAATATTACCGAAAAAATGTTCTTCAACTTAAACATTACGGTGCCTTTGTTACCAAAATTATCTGAAACTCGGGAAAATATGGAAGTTGAGGCAAGTACGTGTGTTCAATTTATTTTGCCTGTAACAGAATAAATAGAATGGATTTAACATCAATAAAGTTGTTCGTGCAAAACAAAATGTTATAAAAATAGAACGGCACCGTGCCCCTGAAGAAATACCAATCTAAAATGTTTTTCTCGTTTGCGGATATGGGCAAAAAGTACAATATGATAAGGTCGTAGAACAAGACAACGCACAAAGATTAATATCTGGTAAAGGTTCCACTGCCACAAAGCACAAATTCAGCAGTTAAAGCAGAAAATCAAAGCAAATTAATGAATTGGTTAAACAGCAACAGAAATACTCGATTAATATTTATTTCGCCTTGTAGACGTTTGTAATCAAACAGTAATCAAATTCTCCAGGCACGAGCAAGTTTTCAGAGTAGAGTATAAAAATAAAAACTGCGATCAGAAATCGGAGTTATTATTTTTATTGAAATAAAAATGTGATTAGGCTGTATAAACTGTGCACCATAACAAAAAGAGATTTGAGAACAAAATTTTATTATCATTTATTTACAAGTTACCAAGTAGAATTCAGTCGTTGTCAAAAAAAACTTGATTTCATTCAGTTGTAACAATGTATTTTACAGAGTGATTTATAATATAAAACAGTAGCAACCACATAAAAAACTTTTGTAATTTATAATTCTTGTGATGATGCTGAGCTTAGTTTCTTTCTAGTTTTAACAGCCTAAACTGATCGAGATTTGTTTGTATGAATTTCCGTCATACGGACTCGAAGAAGAGGTTATACGATGAAAAGAAAACTTAGCGAACTCACTGCTTGTGTTGACTTGAAATTGCAGCCGTATAAGCGAGCTCTTTCTTGGTTTTCCAGAAGAAGTTGATTAATTCTCGCATTTAAACTTTCACCAATTTTCTTTCCGTTTTGGCCGCGGCATCAGTACTCCAGAACAATTTCAAAAATAAGTATCAATTCTAAAATACACGTTCTAATTTTCAAAATAGATGGCAAAATAACGATAGGAGCTACCCTAGAGTTCGAAAACACTTAAATAAGATATAAAACTAATAATAAATGATACGATGGGAAAGGATTTATTTTCAAGTTAAATTTTCGTACAAAAATTGTTGTTTCGTGGTCCACGATTCGTATGTTGATCTGCGATGCATCACGGGAAGTGACAATTGGTCTTTTAAAGAAAGAAACTTCTTAAGACATAAATTGTTCAAAAAATGTCAAAACTTTCCAAGCCAACAGACATATTTTTGCTTTGAATATCATAACCTACGTCATATCACACCGCAGACAATCAAATTGGCGACCCAGGTTAAAACATTTTCTTGAGCTTTTTTCATTTCTATATTTCATTTCTAAAAGAGATTTGACTAATTTGAAAAAAAAAAGCTTCACAGACTTAATATACTACACAAATAGACTAAAAATAGGTTAGTTTCAGCATTCAGTTCCCCTTTAAGTTTTAATTGTAAACAGTTTTTTTTAAATAATATTAACCTTTAACATATAGTATATGTATTTTGTTCGGTGAATTTTCAGCAAAAACTACCCAAACTCTACTCCACGATTCATCCAAAACCTGCACGCATGCTCACAACTAACTTCACTCAAATAACTTCACTCAAGTAACTTCAACGTAAGTAACAGAAACAACCGCGGACAGCTGTTTCGTCCTTGTTAGGACTTATCAGCACGGTATAGCTTTAACAGCCACAAACATTGAGCTACAAGGACGAGTTCAGAGAACTGTTTTAAGGCTTAACTCCCACCGCATGCATGTGGGAGCCTGGTTGGTGTATGCCAAACATACCACGGGCAATGTGTGTGGAGAGAGGATCCAAAGAGGGGACCTAGGTGGCTCAAAAATATGAATGTAAGACTTTTAAAAGAAAAAACCACCCAAACTTTACTTACATTCGGTGAATTTCAACCTACCTAGCACAGCATATTCTGATAAGGAGCTGTTACACACTGTATACTGCGCCTGGGTTTTACTAAGGTCGTTCAGGGGACAGTAGGTTACTTTGTCTTTCTCCTGATGATGAAGAATACTGTGGCGGTGGCTGATGAGGCAAAGGACAGAAACAGCAACAGAAAAATTTATTTGTTACCAGAAATACAACATAAGAAATTTATTATAAAGCAAATTTTATATCTGTTAAATCAAACAGATCAAAGTTGTAGCAAGGGAAATGTTAAGACGGAAATAGTCTTTCTGATAGAGTTACTGAATCTATTGGGATGCCACATACAATTAATTCAATGGCTATAACCGCTTCAACGGTAGATGTAACCAAACTATTCAATTAATAGATAAATTTAAAAGTACGCATGTGCACAACACTCGTATTTTATATTCCAGCCACATCCCACAAGCGTTATGCTTATACTTTACTTTGTATTTTCTGTGGCAATCTGAGCCTGTTTGTTAGCTGTGTCGTGCTGATGAGGCTCAATAAGGCCGAAACAGCTGTCCACAGCTCCTAACATTCAGGCTCACTCTTCTTTTTAAGGGTTTTCAGTAAGGGTTTAGTCCCTCTGACCGACGAGGCCGTAGTGCCCTAATACCAGCACGCATGTGCAACACAGTCATACTTTATATTCCAGCCACATCCCACAAGCATTATGCTTCTTATTCAATTTATAGATAAACTTACAAGTACCTGGTGTATTTACTGTACCTAACAGACGAATCTCTATTTTCATTTTACCCTTCAATTGCATATGTGCACCAGTTATTTGTAAGGTTTCAAACACCTAAAACTAAAGCACTGTAAATTGAAAGTGTTTCGTAAAATCAAAGTATTCTGAAAATATGACAGTGATATGCGAAACATTGTTCCTGTGATCTAATGGAGATTTTACAGAGAATGTATTGCTCATTAAACGTTTTGCCAGCCAGCTGTTTTGAGTATTTGGAACTGCTTTGATAGCATCAAAATTTTTTATTCCTTTGTTAGTTTGACAAACTCTCTCAAGTTCAAGACTCAAATCTTATTTGTACTTGTTGGTGAGCTACCAAGAGTTGTATGAAAAATGAAGCAAAATGTAAGCAATGACGTCACAAAGATTCGTCCGTGGGGTTTAAGGAAGGAAACAAGGAACCAAGATTTTGTCCCTGAACGCGCTACCACCAATTAATACACACAGAGAATCAACCGACGTAGGGCAATCAGAAAGCTTACGATCTCCGCGAACAATTAAGAGTTTCTACTTAGCTCGATTAGCTTTTTAGATATTCTAAGTAAAATTTACCTTTTTTGTACTAAAAGGTTATTTTGTGGATTAAATAATGTAGTGTAGAAAGGAGATGACATATCGCTATACTGCATATTTTTTTTGCTTAAATGCACAAGTCAGATACAAAAAGACAAACATATAATTTATAACGAATGCGTGTTATTGAAGATTGAAAGAATTGTTAAGCAAATGATTGCAAAAAAGCAATGTTGCAAACTTGAGAACAAAAAGTACTGAAAGTTGAAGATTTTCTAAAGTAATTACCTAAACGTTCCTCTCTCAACGTCTTGTCCACTCAAACGAACATGAACGTTCTCCATGAGCAGTGAGCCAAATGCCATCGCTTCACCCATTGCCCAGTCCACCATTCCATGTTCCAGCATTTCATGGCGGGCCTTTAAAACGCGGCGAAGACCTGTGCCAGGATGTTCAAAAAAAAATTAAATTTAACTCAACGTTAAGAAAAAATTACAGCACTAATTGTTTCTCTAAGCAAAATTTTATGGTTCTTATAACATAAGGCTGAGATTTCTCTAACAAAAAAATTTGTTAATCCCCAATTTGCAGGTAAAATCTGTTTTTGTAGGTTTGGAAACAAACTCATGGATTAAATACTCAAACCTGGGTTAGCGCTATTCGGCTTTTCAACAACTGGACCCTGATGTATAGTAGAAAACAAGACCATGGGTTAAACATTTAACCCTGGATCCTGAACAACAAAATAACATTAAGATTCGAGCACTAGAATGCCTTCCAGCAAATATAGTATATTTGCTGGGTTGTTCAAAGGAAGATTAACTTTAACCTTAAGGATATCTGTTCTTAAAAATAATTATAATAATCAGATTTAACAAGGCAAAAAAAACCCCTGTTACTTCCGAAAATATAGCTCAGTTTAGCCAATATTAAAAAATACCATAAAACTCTTTTTTTCGTTTACCCAGAACTTTGTATAAAAATTGTATTTATTTTCTTTTGGGACTCACAATAATACTAAGTAAGAGAAAACAGAAGCAATGCTTATGCCAAATTTTGGGTGGACAAACGAAGAGTAGGTGCTGCAGAAGGCCAGGTGCTGTGGAAGGCCAGGTGCTGTGGAAGGCCACGTGCTGCAGAAGGCCAGGTGCTGTGGAAGACCACGTGCTGTGGAAGACCACGTGCTGTGGAAGGCCAGGTGCTGCAGAAGGCCAGGTGCTGCAGAAGGCCAGATGCTGCGGAAGGCCAAGTGCTGCAGAAGGCCAGGTGCTGCAGAAGGCAAGATGCTGCGGAAGGCCAGGTGGTGCAGAAGGTTAGGTGCTGCAGATGGCCAGGTGCTGCAGGAAGGTTAGGTGCTGCAGGAAGGTTAGGTGCTGCAGAAGGCCAGGTGCTGCAGAAGGCCAGGTGCTGCAGAAAGCCAGGTGCTGCAGAAGGCCAGGTGCTGCAGAAAGCCAGGTGCTGCAGGAAGGTCAAGTGCTGCAGGAATGTCAGGTGATGCAGAAGGTCAGATGCTGCGAAGGTTAGGTGCCGCAGAAGGCCAGGTGCTGCGAAGGTTTGGTGGTGTGAAGGTTTGGTGCTGCAGAAGACCAGGTGTGCAGCAAAGTGCAAAAATGATAGGGTGAAGTAAAACCTTTAAGTAATGTTTTTGCGAAATATTGTCCCCAAACTACAAAACCATAGCGGTGACATAACCCCTCTAATATATTCGTATATTACATATATTCTTTCTGGAAATACAAGTAGTTATAAAACCAACAGATCAATTATTGTTTCGGGTAAACTAACCACCCCACCCTTGCGTTCTATTGAGACCTGTATTCTAAATCCAGTTTACTTGGAATAACCTTCAGCTCGCTCTATTCCTGGTGTCAGAATAGCCGGAATAATCTGGAATAGTGACTTCACAGACAATAACATTCCAATTCTGGAATAAGAATATATGGCCTCTATGGAAGAGTGGTTTGTTTTGCCAATTCTGGAATAGGTATACATGGCTTCGATCTTTGGAAGAGTCGTTCATTTAGCCAATTCTGGAATAGGAATACATGGCTTCTTTGGAAGAGTCGTTTGTTTGACCAATTCTGGAATAGGAATACATGGCTTCTTCAGAAGAGTCGTTCATTTTACCAATTCTGGAATAGAAATACATGGCTTCTTAAGAAGAGTCACTTGTTTGGGACCAATTTTGGAATAGGAATACATGGATCGTTCGTTTAAACAATTGTGGAATAGGAATACATGGCTTCTTTGAAAAGTCATTCGTTTGGGACCAATTCTGGAACAGGAATATATGGCTTCTTTGGAAGAGTCGTTCGTTTGGGACCAATTCTGATGGCAGATTACTTGGAATATTCTACCGCTCACTCTGTTCCTGACATCAGAGTAGCTGGAATAATCTGGAATAGTGATGTCACACACACACTAACATGAAAATGCCGACCCAACTGTACTGCCAACTCCAGAGCTACAGAAATCTGCGAACCCGAAGTGAAAATTACCTCGCGCATTTAAGAATACATGGATTACTCGGAATATCTGTTCGTTTGGTAAGTCAAAATCCCGAAAACCCAAATTATTCCAGGATGTATTCCAATGTTGAACATGAGACAAACGAACGCACTTATACAAAGTAAAAACTTTTAAAGACAGCCTGTTTGAGATGTGTGTTGCTGTCTACAGAAGTTTGTGACTATTTTTAATCCTGTATCATTAAAGCAACCAGAAAATTTTTCCGAGGCTCATTGGTCTGAAGTTTTTAGTGATTTTAGCCTCATATTGTTCTATTATGATCTTATTTCTAGCAGCTGTAAGAAAAAATACATAACAGAAACAATCATCGCATTCCAAAAACGATGCGCCTTACATTTTACAACAAAGAACCGAACCACCGCAAGACTTCTTGTGTTTCTAAGTTAAATTCATGTTTTAGTTATGTCTTTACATAAAACATTTTCATAAATATTCGGAGCCTTAGCCTGAGATGTTTTTAATTTCTGGCAAATTTGAGCCTTGTTGTTCTTATAGAGATTAAAAATATCTTGTAATAGTTTGCTTTTATTAAAATGAGATTCCAACTCAATAGAAACAGTAAAGTTACCTCCATGAACTTTGAAGTCTCCCCCCGGAGGACTGGATATTATGTTGCCAACATGCTTCAATGTATCGAGTGAGACACCCGTGGACTTCACTGGTATCAGTTTGTAGTTTTTAGGGAAGAACCCTGAAATGCAAAACAATAAAAAAACAACTCTAAACTGAAATGTTTGACCATCACAGAACGTGTTTTAAAGTAATTGGATGTTTTGTGATTTTTTGTCACTTTAAAGTGCAACTTAAGCCTTTCCTTGTCTTTGTTTCAAACTATTCATCATATCATTTTAAGCGCGTTTGCGAAAACTTCAGTTTTGTTCTTGGTCAAAGGATACTCGTTTTCATAATACTTTGAATCTTGAAACGTTTCCGTCATCTTGGTTCATGGCCGTGTCCTGAAGGGGACTGGTAATAGCCGTGAATGACATCAGTCTTGTTCTAACTTTGTCTAATTTACACATAGCTATCGCTATTCCAAAAGATTTCAAACTTTCATCTTTCGAAAACACGTTTAATTTGATTACTTGGACCGTCGCCTACAGATTTATGAGGTGGAATCTCTAAAATGAAAAAACAGCGAACCACGTGATATCAATGACATCGTGGACAGGGAAACATATACAAAACTCAAAGCCAGAGGGATCTCTTGAGGCTTTAAGTGCTCTTTTCTAGAGTCAGTTGAGTTCAATTGTCTAGTTAAAAGCTAATAAAAGTGGCTTAAGGATAAAGGACTAAAAAAGGTCATGGTTGTCGCTAAGAAAATTGTCTGGCGGTCGGTGTTTCATTTGAGCCGGTTAAAAACGGCTAAAAAATGGTTTGCTGCCCTTTCCCGAGTGATGGACGGCCAGATCCAGTCGGCGATTACCACTTTCTCAACCGGCGAGTTGCACTTAGCGACAACCATGAAGGTTGAAAAGATCCAAAACTACCAAGGATTCTAAAACACTGCCAAAAACTTACTGAACAACTTGTAACTAAGGCTAGACCAACTACTATCTTTAAAGTGTCTATATGGTGCAAAATGTTTTTTCGATTTCGATACACTAGAATGCGTACTAAACAAGTGTACTAAAAGCAAAATTCCACTGCGTTCCATTTTCGCCACAAAGCCAAAAAGCTTTAAACTGCCCCAGTTGATCAAGCCCAACGAAGATGGCCGGGAGTTGCTAAGTCTGGGCCCAGTGACGTCACTTCAGGAATCGCCACTGTTTTCACAAACTTGTCACCTCGGACAATCACGAATAGGCCGAGGTTAGGGGGCCAATCAGATTGTAGTATGTCTAGCAATCTAACCAACTGGGCCATGAAGCCACATTTTGGAGAGCAGAGAGACTACCACTAAAACGATTTATTAAGTCTTTGTTTACAATGTGTTTCAAACTTTATCTCAAAAATTTCGTTTTGGAACAAAAACAATTCAGTTATTCAGACCTTTCCATGGCGAATCCAGCCAATCACGGTTACGAATTTCCCTTTTATCTGTTTTTGCTTCCAAGTAAGCTTCCTCACAGATTTTCTCATAGTTCTCTTTCTCTTCCTACAATAAAATTTTCAGGTGCGTCAAGTAAAAGCATCCACCAATCATGATTTATACATCAAGCATTTTGACAAATTGTTAACCCTTTAAATCCCAAATACTTTAAAGATTAAACTGCGTCGTTCGTATTATTATTATTATTAGTAGTAGTAGTAGTAGTAGTAGTAGTAGTAGTAGTAGTAGTAGTAGTAGTAGTAGTAGT
>JAOTRI020127477.1:0-22119 GCA_028564885.2 Zoanthus sanctaehelenae
CTTTTGAAATTAGGCATAAGTTTATTTAATGCCAAAAATATTTTGCCATAACGTCCACGGCTAAACCCCCTCCCCCCTTAAAGTCCATTGGACGTTATTTAAATTTTTTTTTAATTTGTCGACGCCCCCTTACCAAATGCACTCGCTTAGCTGAAAAAATCTTCGTTCTTCCCTGCTGACAAGACATCTGAATTTATTACATTCACCCGTTAGTTTTCGCGATCTTCATAGAAAAAAGCTACGCAATCAATGAAAATGATAATTTCCACCTCGTAGTTTCCAGAATTTCCAGGATTAACTTCTCTGACCTCGGTCATGGTTTCCACTTGTGTAAAGAAAGCTGCGCTCCGGGTGGCAGAGGTCAAACTATGTACTTGTCAAGTTACGTTTTTATTTTTTGAAAAACGAGAATAGCTTCTTATTGGCAGCTTAAGCACATTGAAGATTTGATTTATTAGACAATGTTGGACTGTAATTTATTACAAATTAAACTCAATGGTAAGTGCTTGTCATAAACTTTCATTGATTAAGTTTAGACGCTAAATTTAGATCTGAGAAAGATCAAACAAGAAACCGCAACACTGCAAATAATTTCATTTCACCGAACACCGTAGAGAGAAAAACACAAATATCGCACACCGAAGGGTTTAGGATCACCGCAACACCGCATGCTGAGATTTTATTCACCGCATCACTGCATTAAAAAAACATCAACACCGCAAATTCCCATGTCCCCCTCAAATTAGTAATAAATATGCAAATTATATACACTGTATAAAAAAAAGAAAGAATACTTACTGACGTTAGTCCTTTGTTGGTAAGTACTCTTTTTTATATACAGTGCATAATTTGCATATTTATTACTAAATTGAATTTATCCAGCCTATGAAAAATTGGGCTCTGGGTAGAAATGTGGCAAATGAGTTTTAATGTCACCAAATGTAAGTTAAAACAACACGACAACGATACCAAGAAAGGATCAATTGACTTTTAATATCTTCCCAGCACATGTTTTCTACTGTGTAAGAGTATGACTACTTTGGTGTTAGATGTAGGCAAGATTTGCAGTGGTAAATTGCTTCAGCGAGGTTATAGAAAACAGATAGAAAATAAGAAAAACAGTTTATTAGCAGCTCACCTACACTGATCACATGACCTTGTTTAACTGCTGCTTCAAGACCAAAGCTGCAACAAAAACCTCCAGTTGGAAATGCTAAATATAGAAAAACATTTTATAGCCATCATCATTATGCATATTTTATAGTAAACACCTATTATTTTTCATTATTGCATGGATTATAGGGGGATTTCTAAATGGCTATCTACAGCAGGGGCGGACGTGGTTGGCACAGTTGGTAAGATCTTTGCTTTGCAGCCACAAGGTCCCCAGTTTGATCCCGGCAGTTTGCTGTGGTTCAAATATTTGTGTGGCCTTCTTTTCTGAGTAAGCCAACTCAGCTTTCCATCTTCCCGGGGTAGGTAAATGAGTACCAGTGTCTCCTGGGAGCTAACCTGCAATGGATTAGTGTCCAGTCCCGGGGGAGTCAACGACTCTTATCTGCTTAACACTACGGAAACCGGAGATAAGTGCCGGCTCCATGGGCCACTAGGCTCGAAAGGATTTAGCTTTAGCAGGCTTTTATTAACCAGTAAACAATCTCAATAATAGTGCAACTACTATTTTTATCGTCTTTTTGACAAAGTAAAGTAACTATTTTTTACAGAATAGTTTTTAAGCCAAACAAGGTTTGAAACTCCGATAGAAGAGATGAAGAAAGCTCTAGGAACTAAATGACTGCCTGAAAGTTTTTTTGCCGCAGTGAAGCAGAAAGACAGAAAAGATTTCAAAGTTTCGTCTAGTGAGTACGCCTGGCCGTATATTTGTAATGTTTTGATGCAAATGTAAAATTAAAGTCTAGCTTTAACTAGCGAAAGATGTTTTGTCCACAATATTTTTTTTGACCAACAAGTTGGATTTTACTAAAACAATTATTCCTCTCGCCCTCATGGCCTCTGAGCCCATTCGGGCTTGAGGAATAATTGTTAAATATTTGGCCGTGGTGAGACTGGGACCTATAAATTATAAGCTTGAGAATTACAGGGTGAATTGCAACAGTTGCTTGCGTGGTCAAGTGGATAAGGAAGAGGATAACAGAGCCAGAGGTTGGGAGTTCAAATCCTTGTGAGAACCAAAAAAATAACTTAAAGGAAAATGGTAAGAAAGAGGTTATATGGGGGTTAAATGTAAGAGCTAATGAAGTGGGGAGTAGGAATATTTAGGTATAGGAAGGGAATGACAGAACAAGAAGGGAGGGGTAGCTGGTGAGACACAAAGGAACTGAGAAAACGATTTTTTTTTAGACCATTGATAGAAAAATTGAAATAGGTTTAAAAAAATAAACTAGGTTAAAAAAGAGAACCTAAAAATACATTTGACCTGTAACATAGTCACCCAACTTCCAACAGTCCCAGATCTATCCCTGTGCCTAATTTTACTTCTAGTTATTGGCACTTATTAAATAGCCCATATATAGATACAAGGCTTTTTAGGTGATAAAAAATAGTTTTTTTTAACACTTATTGGCAACAGTTACCATCTTATTCTACAAGTAAATCTATTAGGCATTACATGAATTTTTTGTTATTTGATTTCCCCTTTGAAATAATTATCAAGGTGAAAAGTATTAATTAATATAGTTTTGTTGAAACAAAAATAATGTTAAAACTATACGTGTATAAGTAAAATAACATAATTGTCATGTTAGCTTTCTAATGGAAAGCTATCCTCACCTGAGTCAGAAATCTGTAGTAAAATCCAGATTTTCGAGTCATTATTCCAATGGTTCTTATCACTGTCACTGTTTATCATACCACTACTAGAAGTTCTACTTCCTGTCAACACCATTAACCTAAAAATTAAAAGAGAAAACAGTTTCACTTAGAATCAAAGTTGGAGTTCATTTACATGTACATTATTGCAAGAAAGAAGTCCTTCCACTTAAATAGGGTAAGCTTTAACCCTTTCAGTCCCAGTTGAATTAGGAAGTTCTCCCAACTTGTTCCTATACTTTGTATTGAACAAGTCTGAGAGAATTTTACTGTTAATCGTCTGTAGTTTGCTTTCTTTGATCAATTTTCAATTTCTCACTGCCATATGTTGTATTTTGTACTTATTATGTAAGGAGAAGTTGGGTGTTGATAACTGACTGGGAGTGAAAGGGTTAAACCTTGGGAATTAATTTGCCCAATACAATTTAATTTTTTATCGAATCAGTCAGTGTAAAATAAGTCAAACTATTGTACAAAGTCATATAGATTGAGTAACTGATGAAACCTGACAACCAAGCCATTTGGTAGTGACCTAATATTATATGTAGTACCTACATTCTGACACAGTTTTAGAACATCAATAAATAAGAAATCCAAGACACATAAATTTCATCAAACAATATTGATAACCTAAAGTATTTCTGCAATCACAGTATATCTTATTGTTGAAACTATTGCAGTCTTAAAGCACTCAGTTAAGTAGCTATAGCTAAATCTATTCAAGCCTAGTACTTAGCCCATGGAGTTAGCACGTATCCAGTTTCTGTAGTGTTATGCAGATGAGTCTTTGACTCCCTCTGGACGGAATACTAATCCATTGCAGGTTAGCTCCCAGCAGACGCTGGTACTCATTTACCTACCCACGAAGGATGGAAAGCTGAGTTGGCTTAGGCGGAAAAGGCCACACAAATATTCAAATCTCAGCAAAGTGCCGGGATCAAACTGGGGACCTTGTGGTTTGAAAGCAGAGATCTTATGAACTGTGCTAACCATGTCCACCAAGTTAAGTAGCTACAGTATGAGTAAAATTATTCAAAATCTAGATTCAGTCAAACACAATTATCAGATTGTAAATGGATGCAATAACTCCAGAATTATGATGCTTGTGCACTTAGAGTCTTCAATAAAATTGATATCTGAACAGACATATAACAAGAATGTCACAGCTGAAAATATAGAAAAACAGTTACTTCATCAGCAGGTTACCTAAACTATGTGCATTCTGTAGTTGGATTAATGGCTCTGCACCCTTGAAAATAATATTAGAGAACATAAGACATTAAAGTATCAAAACATTCCCAACAACTCTTGATCATGAACATAAACATTTTCAACTTCTAAGTTATCTTTATGTGAAAACATTTATTTTCAACTTAAAGTTTTTTTTATCTCATGGATGACATCACTCATTGATAAGGTTTAAGAGTGAGATGAATTCACTTGCTCTCTCGGCTGTATACTTTTAATTGGGTAATTAATGTATGCACTAACCTATAAATTTACAAGGAAAAAATGTTTTAACCCGGTTTTGAACCTGGTATTTCTTGTTTCTAAAGCCGATGCACTAACCACTAGGCTATGCTGAGATTTGTGAACAGACGGTCAAAAATTGTTACTATATTTTATGAATGAATGAAACCCATGCACACTTTTGTATAATTGGAAAAAAACACTGGAAGTATAAACAAATAATTACAAACATAAAATTTTAAAAAGAAATTAAAAAGAAACCAGTAAAAATTACTTTTCATGGAGTTCAAACTCGGGTTCTCACAAACTGCAAACTCAAGATGTTACCATTACTACAAGCTAATCAAATTTGTAATTCAATACTATTTTGGTGTAAAATTTATATTCATCCATGTGGTGGCTCAGGCAGCCTTTGATTTACATTTTATAGCCTTTGATTATATATACTTAGTGATATCAATTATATTGAAAATACCAAAAAGCTTCACCATAATTGTTATGATGTTCAGATTGATAAGCAAGCTTCTGGCAAATCCTGCGAGTGAGTCCTAAAAAGAGGGCTATCCAGCAAGCCAACACTGAAAAGATTGCATCAAGATGACTTCTATACTTAAAATGTACACGAGCAGTTGAGCTGATTAGAAAAAATGAGATAAACTGATAAAAAAATAATATTAAATAATCAAACCAATATTGCCACATTTGTTTCAAATTCACAAACCCGATAAAAAAATTAAGACGGGCACTGTTACATGGCTAGCGTTTATTGTAAATGGTGGACGGGATTTCTGAAGTTACTCCTATTGTACTTCAAAATAAATCATTAAATGCCATTCCTTACCTCCAGAGCCCGGTTGCACAATGCTGTAACTACGGTAGTACTGTTTTTACAACACGAGCTGGTAGATGTAAGCAGTAGTAGGGTAGAGAATAATTTATGATTTAAGTAACTCACCTTCGTTTTTATGAACTCATGATAAAAAAATATACCATTTCCATGTTGTCGTTTTTTATTCCGAGCGCCCAGTCTATCTGCACTTGTCCGACCCGCTTGCCCAATCTCGTTCCCAGAGCCACGATCCTTGTGGTCAGCGCCACAAGGATCTTGGGAACGAGAATCAGATTGTCTTCCCCAGTTTTATGGGCTGAAAAAGCATGTGAAAATGTACCAGACATGGAGTGTAAGGCGAGACTTATGGCGTGGTGACCGTCTTGCGACACTTTTGATTTTGACATAAATTTTAGATTTGGACATGAAATTTCGGAAGTGGGTGAACTTGATCTTTGAATTTGAACGTCAGCTGTTTTTCGATCGGGACCTTAACTAAGTTTTTGTTTATTTCTGAAACTTGGACGTGCCCTTGTGGTCTTCCGCAGAGAGACCTTAAAAACTTTTGGTTGATTTTGGAAATTGGACGTGACTTCCGCCCTCTGTAGAGACAAGATGTGATTGGCTGGTCCCGCCTGTGTCACTCCCACATAATCACACTCCAAACAAAGCACAAAAATTTTGCAATCAATCGAAAATAGGTTTAGATCAGTATACTCTGTCTTCAATGTTGAACTGTGATCTTTCAGAGAAAAACAGGTATGTTATACATTTTTTGCCTTGTGGAGGTTATTCAAAGTTTGATTGAAATATAATGTTGGCCGTTTTTACAGTGCGTAATTTTTAGTGTTGCGAAATTTTATGCCGCGCAGTCGGTCCGTTCATTCCAAAATCAATGTTCGTTTCTAAATTCTTTGCTTTACTAAAAATAAAATAGACCAATGATGATGTTTCGAACGAATTTTTTCCACTTTACAGTGCAGGATTTAAGCTCAGAAAATCTGAGCCGTGACGAGTGTGTTACTCTTGTCTTTGACTTGGTTTTAGAGAACCAGCTAGACGTTGCAATTATCTCTGGGTTAAATTTACCTGACCTTTGAACTACGCAACTCTGAGATGGGATACTCAAAAGCTGGTAAACTTCATCCAGGGTCAGAGCTATAACTAGTACAGTTTTGAACAACTGCCGAACTCGGGGCATTCATGAATAAACGATACAATGGCAACACAGAAGGATTCACATAATTGACAATTATTATCTTAGTTTTGTAATTGTATGTTTAACTCTTTCAAGCTTACTGACTAAGATTTGTTTTTGGCCAAATTGAATTTAACAGAATAATGTCCGAAGAGCCAACGTCAATGAGCTGCAACAGTAGACTAACAAGACCTGCAGTCAAGGGAAATGCTGTATTCAGGAGGGTTGTGACTGGTACTTGGTCTGATGGGGTACAGAAGTCACATATCAGTAACACCCAGTTGTATTGCACCTATCCGGTAAATCAACCAATTGTAAATAATTTCCGATGCTTGTTCAACTTAGCATATAAACCTTTGTTAATAGTTTTCTTACAATATAACATAATATTTTTATTTAAAGATAAGGTTTATTTTAAAGCTTTTAAATATCAATCATTCAATCAATCCAATTTTGATCCAGGATTATCCCCGTAAATGGGGGTGGCTGGATTTACCCCATTCTGGCAGCAATATCTCCAGCTCCCACTCTCCATCTCATTTTCCATGCCTTCCACGGTCGTCCTTGCTTCCTCTTCCCCTTCACTTCAAACTCCAATGCTTTTCTCAAAACATGCCTATCATCCCACCTTAACACATGCCTATACCATCTCACTCCATTTGCTTTTTCCATCTGAACCACTGTTTCCTTCAATCCCATCATCTCCATTACGCCCCCTGTCTTCTTTTTCTTTATTAGTCTTGCACCACACATTGCTTTAACCATTCCCAAAATTTCCATTTCATTTTCCCTCAAACACCATGTCTCATTCCCTTATAACATCACTGATCTTACACAACTCTGATAAATCATTCCTTTTGACACCTAAGCGAGAATCTTTTTGAGTTTAGCAACTTTCCACATTCTTTGAACTTCACCCACCCAATTCTCACCCTCGCTGTCACAGCTGCCACACAACCACCACTTGCATTCACTCTATCCCCTGAATAACAGAAACTTTTAATTGTTTCCACCTCTTCACATAACTCCTCCACCAGCTGGTGCAGTCTCACTAATCCATTAGCTTGTTTCTTGCATCTTCCACATACAAAATCTCTCCCCAACTTTGAGTCACTCTCTTTATTTTAGCACATCTACCTTGTATCCATTTACCACATTTCACACACAACACTGAGTTTGCCATTACTCGCTTCCCACAAATACCACATGAATCTATCTTACAATACAATACAATAATCTTTATTTACCGAGGGTGACATTGATAACCGTATTACAGTTTTCTAACTAATGGTTACTTCACCTTCTGCACCACTCACTAACACTTTTGTCTTTCCTATAGGTTCACCTTCAGTCCCTTGCTCTGAAATGCCTCCTTCCATTTCAAGAACTTCTCCCTTAGTCCCTCTATTGTTTTGCTTATCAAAACTAAGTCATCCGCATACAACATCTCACTCATTAAACCACTTTTCACACTCTCTGTAACTACATCAACCACAATATATGGCAAAAACCAATGGCAACAACACCGATCCCTGTTGCACACCAACCGTTTCACTTCAAACTCCTCAGACAACTCTTGCCCAACTCTAACTCTTGTTTTTGCACCCTCATACAGACTCATCACTGCTCTCACCATTACCTCTGGTACACCCCTCTTCCTCATTGCCCAATTAATCCACTATCTTCCTTGGGACTCTGTCAAGTGCCTTTTCCAGGTCGTTGAAACACATATACCACTTTTTCTCTTTCTATAAGTACTCCTCTTGTAATCTCAAAATAAACACTGCATCTACCATTCCTTTCCCTGGCATAAAATCAAATTGCATCTTGTTCACCTTTACTACACACCGCAATCTCTTTTCTAACACCTTTTCTACAATTTTCACTGTATGCTCTAGCAACTTCACTCCCCTGCCTCGTAACTCATTGCATCCCTTTTCCCCTTAAAAATAGGTACCATAACACTCATTGCCCACTCAACCGGCATTCCATTTCCATCCAACACACCTTCACACAGCTTCACCATCACACCAATTGCAATCTCCCCACTTGCCACTATCATTTCAACACTAACTTCTAAGGGTCCAGCAGCCTTTAATTCCCATTTTCATTTCTCTTTGAAAACAAAAACTTATTAATTCACGATTTTCTTATGTTGCTTAATGCAACCAACCACATAAAAACTTAACCAGGGTGGGGAGAGGCAACCCATGGCAGTTTTCCATTTTAGTAATAAGTATATAAACTATACACCGTATAAAAGAAAGAGTACTTACTGATGTTTCAGACAATAGTCCTTCATTGGAGTAAAAGAAAGAGAAAGCAAAAATGGTGGGTTTATATAGCCACAGAGAAGAAAAACTAGCCAATAGAAACGACACAGTAACCATGGAAATTAAAAACAGCAAACGATGAGAAAAAACAGTTTTTAATTCCATTGCTACCGAATTTCTATTGGTTAGTTTCTCTTCTCTCTGCCTATATATATAACACACCATTTTTGCTTTTTATTCTCTTTCTTTTACTCTGACAAAGGACTAATGTCCAAAACATCATTATTCTTTCCGTTATACGGTTTATAATTTACATATTAATTACTAAATTGTTTCTTTAGAAACACCGACACAGCTCAAACTAGGTTACTGCTAGTTGTTTTTCAGTTTTCCATTTTTAAGGTTTTTAAATATTAAACCTCACTGCTGGGGTCCAGTGTAATAACATTTCTATTCCCAATCCCTAGTGGTCCCAGAGCTATATATATACAATGACAGTAGAATAACATTAACAATTACATTACAGCACTGCCACAATACCAAATTCATGTACTTTGTCTTTATTACAGAAACTTGCTACTTTTCCTTTTCCTTCAGGGGACAAATTCAATTAATATTTTCAGTCCTTTCCCTGCGAGGGACAGTGCTAGCTAACAATCATTATCATGTGGGTTTCTCCGTTCATCTTTATACTGAGGGAAACCAGTGGCAGATCATGCATAATACTCTAACATTTTGCAAAGGCCAAAACTACTGCAGACTTCAAATGTTTTTTGCTTGGAAGCAACTTGATATACAGTATACTGAATGTTTAATAATGTATGTAAACCATTCTGCCATCATTACTTTAATCACCAAATACATGCTAAATTTCACTTCAATCTTTAATTTGCCTTCTTGGTGCTTGCATGTAGTTAAAGTTGCTTGTGCCAGAATATGCTTCAAGTGATCCTACAAATTGTTCATGGCTCTATGTTATTACATATGGTGGTGGCATGGTAGAAGGAGACAGAATTGCTGTTGATGTTGATGTCGGCAAGGGATGCAACATTGTAGTTACAACACAAGCTGCTACAAAGGTACATTTTCTAGTCTTATTAAATTTTGTATGTGCAGATGCTAGTAACATTAGAGAATTGGTACCCCACTACTAAGATGATTGATTATCTCTCTTTCCCAGGAACAAAAATAGAATTTAAAAAAGCAATCTTTTTTAATAATTATAGTTTTGCCTTCAAACTGCAGTTATTACTTAATAACACTACACAGCAGTACATTTTGTCATGAACTCCAGAGCTATCTTGCACTTCTGTCATGAGAGCCACAAATCATTGCTGTTTTATTTTAAACCAAAAATACCAGATGACAAACTTTCCTAATTTTGGATTGGAGCAGTTACTTTGGAGATGCACAGAATTTTGTACTGCTCTATGAGAGCTGCACAGCATTTAATTTGTGGTCTATGTAGCTAGCTGCCCTTTTCCTTTTGGGTGTCAAGTCTTGCCTTGAAAACGCAAATATGAAAAATTGAATGTGCACAAGTTAACGTTTCTGCATATATTACTCACACACAAACAGCAGAGTTAATTGGCCTCTGCCTTTAAACATATAAAATGAGTTTGTAAAAATGTTGGGTCAGGTACACAGTTCATTTAATATAATCAATGTATATAATCAAGGCACCTGTTTTCTGCACTTTTTAAAGAATGGACAAAATCCTGGACTCTACATTGCATTGTCAATCTTGCGGCTTTTAGTTTAAGTTTACTATTTAATATTCAGGTTTATCAATCAGAAGATGGTTTAACAACAGAACAGATAATGACAGGGAGAGTTGATGATGGAGGATTGTTAGCTGTGCTTCCAGATCCTCTTGTCTGCTACAAAGATGCTATCTACAATCAGAATCAGGTACATTATTCATATTTTGTTCAGCATTAAGCCTTGCATTATGGACTGGAGCTACCAGATTCTCCATCATCTTCAAGCGTGGATACTCTCTTGGCAATAAACCATCAATTGCCGGCCATCTCAAATTCTTCATTTTAGTGTTGAGGGTCTTCTCCTCCTCCTTCAACCATCTGGCTTCAGTCCATCGCTTTCTTTGCCACGTAGTCTTCCTATCTCCAGCCAAGCAAATTCCATCATTCCTTTCTTGATGAATTCAAATTCAGTTGTAATTATATCTCTCCAATTGATTCTGAAAATCCACTTTATATGTAAACGTTTTGGTAGTAAAATACATTAAGATTTTTGCCATCTGCTCTCTTTATTAGCCATGCATATAACTCGACAGATATGCTTCATATATCCTGAGTTTTCATGGTTGACATAACCAAACCCTCAAAAATTAGGCTGAAGGAAGCTCTATTTGCTTTGCCAATTCTCAAGATTCAAAATCTTCTGTGTTGCACCATAATTTAATATCTAGACAACACTGTACATTACCTGAATACTGAAAATTCTTTGAACTTAACCTCCCTCATTTGCTCGTTTTCGTTCATATTAATTGAGACATCCTTGCACATGCAGTCCATTCAGCCTGTCAGGCCATAAAAACATGGATGATCATGATTATATTAAAGTGAAAGAGTGAAAAGGCATTACATACCTTGCTGGATTTCTGTCGTGATCCAAAGATCCTCAGCTGGAGAGCATTCTTTAGTAGGATGCAGCATTTTTAATGAAAGCTAAGACAAGGGGATGAACCAGGATTTGTGGAAAGGGGGTGGCTAAAAGTCAAGACATCAGCTCGCCAGAAAAATATCTTAACTTCAGATTATAATTATTCCATTTTGAGCTAGCGAGATACACTAAAACACTGTTGTGGTAACGTTTTATGAAACACAACTAGTGATCGTACATCTGCCTAGTTAACTTCAGCAACTAAGCTATAGTACTTTATTATTATATTGTTTCAGTTTATGGTTAATAGCAATGATGTCATTCGCCCCTGAATAATTTTTCAGAGGAGTAAAATTGGTGAAGAACAGTCCGAAATTCTCGAATGCGACCGCATTCATCGAACGCAATCAGTATATGTTTACTAATATTTTCTTGCTTTGATTTTGCAAAGACATTCGAATTATCTGAGAAAGGAAACATCATCCTTCTGGATTGGTTAACGGCAGGTCGCATTGCAAGGGGAGAAGTCTGGCAAATGACAAGGTGCGCATGCGCACTTTTTTAAAAAATAATTAATAATATTAATAATACTTGAGTGATAAGGCCTTATGGTGGAATGATCGATATTAAGCTCATAATTAGTTATAAATTTACATGCGAGCCAGTGGCTTATTAGTTCTAAGGCCTCATTGGTAATTAGCTAGTTCATTACCTCAAGTCTGATTGCTTTGGCCTTTTGGGGCCACATCAGCTTGGTGTCATAGATACCTAACAAACTGCAGGCTCAGTTTCTCTGAATATAAAAAATTAGGAGATACATAGCTGTCAAACCGCCCGTGAAATGAGCCCGATATCTTTTAGCTCAGAACGTTTTAGCTTTCAGTAAAATTTCCAGTGATTGCCGTGAAGGGACAAAAAACAGAAAGTTCAGCATAAAGGGACACACTTATGTGCGACTTAAGAAAAGCTTTTTTTGTTACTACAGCTGCTGATATATCATAGGTATATGTAGCTACTCTGAAATGGTTCTGTGTAAGAGGATTTGAGCGCGTAACTAATAACCACAGGGTACTCAATCAGACTTACATCAGGCTATAGAATTTACACAGGGTACCCAAGTTGTTAAAGTTAAAACAGACTGAAAGAGGCGTTACTCTGTATCACTCGCCAAAGGCAAGGGTTTTATTGCTGTAGCTACATTTAGTCCACTCGTGACTACCAATATTTGTTCTCTGATTGGCTAAACGTTTGCTTTTGTAACCAATCAAAAGTTTCGTGCACGAGTTGCACGACACGTCTTACATTGTCTTTGCACCAACTTTTTTTCACGTTTTTTTTTATACAGTACTTAATAGTAGCACTTTTCATTTCGGATATAGGCAAACAAATTGATTGAAGAAATGAGCAAATTTGTTTCTACAGCATTTGTCTAATAATTATTTGGATAAGTATATATTGTATTTACAATCGAACCTTAACGAGTTCAATATGGAATGGATTTACACGAGCTTTTGAGAACTTTTATTAAGAATCAAAATTGCGTGAGCCCGTCAGGTTCTAACATTTTTTTAAAATTTTCTTTCAGCTTTGAAACTCACAACAAAGTGTCAGTGAATGGTAGGCTTGTTTTCGGAGATGCCATCCGAATAAGTGACAGCTCCAATTCGCTTCCTATTCATCATGATCATTTAAGGGCCTCCATGGGTCAGTTCATGGTGGGTGGTTATTGCTAAATTAAATATTTCTGGTAGACAAATTAGTTTAAATATATAAGACAAGATATTACGCAGAAATTTTGCGTTTGGGGGGTAGGGTGGAAGTGGTGGGAACAAAAGTTTTTTGTTCTAACTCCTAGACATACAGCGCTCCAAACTGCGACCGTTTTGGTTGCCATGGTGAGTAGATTCAATAATAGACGACCAAAACTGTCAGAACGGTCGCCATGGCGAGTAGATTCAATAATAGACGACCAAAACTGTCAGAACGGTCGCCATTGCGAGAAGATTCAATAATAGATGACCAAAACGTCATTTTTCTCAACTTTAGATTCATATTTTCAGGAGAGCATAAAAATTACAAAGTTATGTGTTAAAATAACTTTGTATTTAGGGTGTCTTTGCTTGACTGAAAAATTAGATTTTATTGTAATTTATTATTGAGATTGCTTACTGGTTAATAAAAGCCTGCTAAAGCTTAATCCTTTCGAGCCTAGTTGCCCATGGAGCCGGCGCTTATCTCCTGTTTCTGTTGTGTTAGGCTGATGAGAGTCTTTGACTCTCCCCCACAGGGACACTAATCCATCGCAGGTTAGCTCCCATCAGACGCTGGTACTCATTTACCCGGGAGGATGGAAAGCTGAGTTGGCTTAAGCAAAAAAGAAGGTCACACAAATATTCCAATCTCGGCAAAGTGCCGAGATCGAACTGGGGACCTAGTGGTTGGAAAGCAGAGATCTTACCAACTACGCCAACCATGTCCGCCCAAAGCCTGAGTGCTGCTATATAGATATGCTTTAAGGGATATTTGTTTCTTTATTCGTTACATTGTGGACCTTTATGGGTGTCCACCCCACTCCCCACCCACTCATGTCCAATACAGACGGTCTGACCCCGATCGTCAAAGCCATTGTCAGTTGTCGTCAGGTGGTGACAGTTCGTGAACGACTTAGAAAATACACACGATATACACAGCTGACTGGGAAACAGATCCTATCATGATAATGCCTTGTTCTTAAAATGTGCGAAAATAATGTAATATTGACGATTTGTCGCACGATCTGTTCCTGCGTTTCCACCAGAGGCCTCGAAAATGTAAACCATTCGTCAAATTTAGTCGATTAATATAGTGTCTCTCGGCGCCATCGAAGCTGAAGCAATAATTATCTTTTCATCCATCAACAATTACTTTGCCCTTCTCAACGCATCCGTGACCCTTCCGACGTTATACAAGGATGATGATTCTCAATGTATTTAACGCTTTTTTTGCTAAAAACATTATAATATAAAAAGCTTAGTTTAAATTCGGTGTTTATAATTATTGTCGTCAGACAAAATGTGTATCCCACAACTCCTTACAGCGCTAGCTGTGTTGTAAGGAGAAGAGGCACCTAGTACCTGGAGTAAACATAGCCCAGTGTTCGCTTAATGATAAGTGTAAAATGGAGCTTCAGCATTTCACTGTGCACGTTGCGAACATTAATTGCAAGAATCAGTAAAGTTTCAATTCAACCAGAAACATTTTCACTCTTATTTTCAGTCTCAACCCGAGTTTGTTCTTAAAGCCTCATTGTTCTTATAAAGTTGTTCTTATAAAAAGCGCGTGTAATTTCTTATGAATTGCTAGGGAAGTGGAACTGTTTATTAGTAGGAGCTTTTTATTACTCTTCTGCTGATCGAGAAAATTATTCGTTTTTGAGTGGCGTTAACTGGGAGTCGGTTCAGATGCACAATTCATTGCTGTTTACAAACCTTTCCTGGTCTCTGTGTTCATCTACTCACACACTCATCCGCTATAGTTTTTTTCTTTTAGGCCATTTGGCATTCTTATAAACTGTGTGGGTTCACAGTTTTTGCATTTATAGTGAATGGTTTCTCATACAGTCATCTGTACAATGCAATAATGGGAGTTAAAATTTAAAAGATAAGTCAATACTCATATTTCTGTTTTGAGATATTTACTAAAAATTGTTGTTCAACATTCTATAAAACAGGTATTTGGTACTTGCTTGTTTTTCGGCCCCAGATTCAAGGATGATAAGCAAAATATTATGCAGAAGGTTAACAGATATGGAAGTAAGTTTAATTAGTGATTGATTACTGAAATGTTACACTTAACCACGGTAATGTAATCTTCGATTCACTGCACGCACAAACCCTGATCAGCACAGGATGTGGTAGTAAGCAAGTTTGTATAGCAATGTAAATGGTCTGGTAAGATCAAGAGATTTGATTTGAAGCAAATAATTTCACGTAGTAGGACATGCTAATGTAACCTGAAGGGTGGATGTGTTATAAGTGGTCCACAATAAATAAATAAGTAAATAAATAAATAAATAATAATAATAATAATAATAATAATAATAATTTATTTAACGTCAGTTGCTATTGAAGTGGTTGCCCATTCTTTCTAGCCGAGGTTAAAGTTTAATCGCTCGACGGCTCAGATCTTGGCTTGAAAGTCGAAACTTTGAACTTAATTACAAATGTAATAATAGCAACACCCAATTAAGCGGTCACCCTTTTTCAAGTTGTTATGAGGCAAAGTCCAAAAAGTTTCTAATATAGGCACTATTAATTGAAGTTACCATTATTGACGACGGGTAAACTTTCTATTCAGCACCGTAATCACCTTTTTCACTATCTTCACCATTTACTACAAAGCGAGCGCAGAAGGCACATGCTCCTAGGGGTATCCCTTGGTCAATTTTAACTACTTTAAGTGCCCTTTGCTGGGTTTTGGAGTCAACACGGTGCTTTAAGCAATCGCCTTTGTAAAAAGATATAATTTTAGATTATCATAACATAGCAATGGCATTCAAGGTAATGTTCTTTTTAACTAAATTAACTCTTAACAATGATTATTTATTATGTAAAAAAACTTCCTTAAAATAATTACTGTGTTATCGATGCCGTAAGATAGAAATTAAAGTAATTATATTTAATCAAAATGTTTTCAGGAAGTAATGATCACATGGAAAAGAAAAATGTTCTCGCTTTTGCAAGTGTGCTGGATGAAAGTTTAGGTGATGGAATCGTTGTTAAAGTTGCTTCCATCACAACTGAGCTGGTATGTATACAAATACGTATGTACATTTACCAAACAACCATTAACTAGTTCCATATATTGTAGCTAGATATTTCAACAACACCAACAACAACATTTTGTGCGGTATTCCCATGATATTTATATACATGCTATTACCTAAAACATTAATCAATGCAAAAGCTTAATAATTAAGTGAATTTAATATAACCTCAAACTAATCATAACTGTTCTTTTCTTTTAACCATGCATGTATATACATATGCACCAACTGATATTTCAAAACCTGTGCGACTTGATAACAACCTAGCTACTTCTATTTAATGATTCTGTTTCTACTGAACAAATTATCACTTGTGGTGTTCCACAGGGATCCATTCATGGGCCTCATTTCTTTATACTCTATATTAACGATTTTCCTAAAATATTTGAACTTGCTAACACAATGTTGTTTGCCGATGATACAAGACATAGTATATTTCTCTCTCACAAAGATCCTGACCAGTTTGTTGATTTACTCAACAAAGAGCTTAAACTTGTTGACCTTTGGATGAAAACAAATAAACTTTCTGTAAATATCAAAAAAACTAATTTTGTACTCTTTAAACCCAGACAAAAATATATCTCTCTTAGTAGCCCTATTGTATTATATGCAATTGCCCACTAGAACAGAAACTATCTACGAAATTCCTTGGTGTATTCATTGATGATCACTTCACATGGAAACATCATATTAATTATATATGTAACAAAATATCTAAGTCAGTAGGCTTACTCTACAAATCCCGTTTCTTTTTAACTCAAACATCTAAAATTTCATTATATTATTCTTTGGTTTACCCATATATCCAATACTGTAATATTATCTGGTCGAGCACATACCCTTTTAGCCTTGATAGAATTTTCCTTCTTCAAAACCGAATTATTCGCATAGTTGCTAATGCAGATTATCTTTTTCACACTAGACTACTTTTTAAGAATCTCAAAATTCTTGATATCTTTAACTTGAATACTTTCAGTATTGTATGTTTTATGTTTCAATATCATGATGGTTTGCGTCCTTCTCCTTTCTTAAATATTTTTCTTAAGAATTCAGATATATATCAGTACAATACTAGATCTTCTCATTGTCATAGATCGCATACTTGTCGTACAGTTTACCATCTTGTATAATGGACCAAAATATGGAATTCTCTACCTTAACATATCATAAACACTTCTTTTTCTTCTCTCTTTAGGAAACATTTTATTCTCGTATTTATGTAATAATTCTTATTAATCCAAATGATATGCTCCTCAAATAGCTAATATACAATCAACAAAAATTTAACAACTCCATTTACAATAACATATTTACTATCTCATTTTATATGTTAAATAATAATTCATATCAATTTGAACATGTTCCTAATAGAGCTAATGTGAATAAAAAAATGATACTTGTAAATCTTCCTCCAGGGGAGGTTTCTTTCTAAAAGCCTTCTGGTTTCTAGAATCCTCCTCGCCGCGCAACCACATACATGCAATAATTTGGCATATTATTATTAAATTTCTAACTTTGTATATTATATACATTTACATTTGATATACTATTCATATTTATTGTAAATATTATTTATAACAATTATTAATGTAAAAAAAGTAAATTATGGCGGAAAAAAATTCAAATTCAAATTCAAATTTTTTTATTAAAACGCCTTGCTTTTAGGTTGAGGCTGAATGTTCAAAAATAGCTGGAGGAATTTAGCCTCAAATGATATTAGAAATGTTCTTCAGATAATCATACTTACATACTTTGAAAGTTTTTATAAAAGGCCTGTGTACCTATTCATTTTTCTCTTGAAAGCGCAACCATTAAGCCCCGGTCAAGCGGCCCGTGATAGTTGACTATTGTCCATGATAATTGAAGCGCGTGCTTCCGTTTGACCACCAACTATCATGCACTATCATCGACTATCGTCAACTATCATTCATTTAAAGCTATTTCAAATTGTTTATGATTGTTTTTTTCGTTTGACCACGTGTATGATGGTTCATGATAGTTTTTGGTCGGCGAGCTTGTTTAAAATGGCCGCCAAAAGTTCCTCGCGTGTTTCAGCTGCAGCCTCAGAAATTCGTGTTTATATCCAAGATGACAATCATGACGAAGAAAAAATTGAAGACCAAGATAACATAGAGAAGATATCTTCCGAAGAAAGTGTCTCATTACCACATAGATGTAACTTTGCTCGCGCGACTGCCGGTGAACAATTGTCAACTATCACGAACATCTTTGGCCGTTTGACCATGTGAATGATAGTTGATGATAGTTAGGAGAGAACCAACTATCATCGACTATCGTTCACCGTTTGACCAGGGCTTAATACGTGTTTAGTTTATAAAAGAAATTCTAGTCACTGCCTTGTGTCTCAACGCAGTATGTGTATCTAAAAAGTATATGAACAAGTATACTATACATAATAAAATACTCTTCAAAAATAATTAAATGAGAAATTAATTACAGATACATTTGAAAAACTGAAATATCTAAACCAAACTGTTATTTTATCTTATCGTTCATAGGCCCTTTCATTTTTTACCGATGTGATGGAAGATTTTTTCCCTTTGATTGGTGGAAACCCACTGATGAAACAATGATGAATGGTACAGGCTGATTGACTTAGCTTGGCATAAAAAAGAACACAAAACGTTTTTGCTCTAAATTATAAATACATAATATTTAGATATACACTTAAAGTATTTATTCTTAGAATACTTTGTAAAAATTGTTTAGAAACAGTTTTAAATTTGATAAATAAGTACTTGATTTAATCATAGTATTACAGAAAACAAAGTAATTGCTGATGCTTAAAACGTACAGTCGTGAAAATGCAATCAAATTTTTAGAATTAACTTTGGCCGATACACAAAGGTCACCAATCATTAAAACTACAATTCATCACTTAGTAATGGAAGGATGAAATTTAGTTTGATTTCAATAATACTTACATTATATGAAATACGAAAAACCATATAGATGAAAACATTGATTTTGAAAATTCAATGTATAAAACAATGAAAGTAATGTTCTTTCATTAATGAATGTTATTTAACACCAACTTTCGGCCGTGGTACTTACCGTTGTCTTTGTCAATGAGTGAGGTAAAATAAAATGACAACAAAAATAGATGAAAAGTGATAATATTAGCGTAACAAAATAAGATAGTCAACGAGGAAGCCGTGCAAGGCAGCAACATTTTAGAGAGGAAAAGAACTCTTCAGGCGGAAAAAAATATTGAGAGCATCTTAAGATACATTGCCCCAAGTCTCAGTTTTATCTTCCAATAAACCAATCACAAAATTTTTAGAATTAACTTTGGCTGATACACAAAGGTCACTGATGACTTTAAGCACGATGAACAGAGCCAATGGCTAAACTGATTCATTTTATGAATAACATTTTATAAAACAAGATTACAATTCAATGAGCAGTACAAAATGTTATCCGGACAAGAGTTTGTATGTTGATATGGTTTTTACACGCGCTGAGATATTTTAGTTTATGTTTGTTTCCAAATAGTAAAACGAGAGCAGCAGTTGTCACCGCTTGCACATCTCAGTTCTGTCGTCCTCGTGCTTTGCTGTTCTTCTTCTAGTCTGTCACAAACCATATACGTGAACAATCCGCGAAGGTATGATTTGCAGAATGCAGGACGTATAACGTACAGTATACAAGGTCAGCGGAAAAACGATCGCCGGGTTTTCCGAAATTGCGTCCCAAAAACTTTGCACGTGTACGTTGAGTAGTCTCAGGGTCAGGGCACAGGCATATTCTTCGTTTTCATGTGACGTCATAGGTCTCAAAAATTTGGATTAAAATTTAAGTTTGATTCCTATTAACTGTATTATCTGATATGTTTAAGAAAACAGAGGTTAGAGTTATATTTCAATATTATTTTACGAAAATTTTTAATTTGCTCGATGTTTCTTCGTCGCTTTGCAAGACGCTAACTATGTCACACACCATAGTCACGCTTTTTAAAAACTCATAAAAATCTATATATTTACGACAAACGTGCGAGTTGGTTATTTGATGCTTAAAAGTGACATTTATATAGTGAAATATAATGAGATGTTTCAATCTCATGTTTGAATTAACCCTTTGAAGTTATGGCGGCCATGTTGGTGGTACGTCAAGGCCCACCAACATGGCGCCGCCACATTTTACTCTAAATATTTAGAATTTTTGTTCGCTAATAACTCCGTTAAGAATTGTTCTTTTGATCCAAAAATTATCCCAGAGCAGGTGTTTTAATTGCTCTACAAGCTCATGAGCTCTTTATCTTATTTGGAAAAGACATAAATATTTCGAAACTTTAAAACATCAGTAAACCACGTGGTTGCAAACGAAGAATTCTTCTTTATTACGTAGACATGACTGTTTTACTGTAAAATAAGCAACTCTTAGATTTCATAAGAAATTACATCCGGGATACGAGTGACACGTTTTCCATCTATGGCAGACGTCATTCCTTAGTTTTCCCGTCCTTTTTGTCTGGTTTTTGATTTTCCAAACACTTATATCTATGTAATAAAAAGAAAGTTACACGTTGGCTTGAACATATGAAGTTCAAACATATGAAGTTCATCATCTCATCCACTCGAAAATAAACTTCATATGTTCGCGCCACCATGTAATATCCTCTGCCCACGTGCTTCCCAAGTCTTAGGAATGGGAATAGTGCAACTATCATTGGGATAGTCATATGTGAAGTACTTCCGCTGGCCTAGGAAGCTGTTGTCGCGTACTGCATTCACCATATTTGTACACCCACCGGAACAATTCATCATATTGCGTTTATGTGAAGGTGTGAGGACCAATTACAAATTAAATTTTTTTATCTGGCATTTCAATTCATTTTATCTGACAGAGGCAACATTGAGTGAGGAAACAAAACGAATTTCAACGAAATATTTATGAAAAACAGTACCTCTTACCAAAGTTAATAGAGTTGACTGGTTATGAAACTTGACGACTTTCTTTTTCAAACGTTTTTGTTCTCCTTTTCCCTACTAGAATACGGCGTCGACCCAACACAAATATCAGAAGGCTAATGAGGCAATAGACTAATGTAGCATCGCACCTAGAACAAAAGATTCTAACCGTGACCGTGTATACAACAGGAAACATTGTAATATTCCATGAAGTTTTCCGCCAGGTTTCCTAACAACTCCACTCTAACAACTTTGTGAAAATAAAGAAACTCTTTAAATGTTTATCGTGTTTATGCCCTTCTAAAGGTAAAATAATTAGGAAAATAGCACAGCTACACACAAAATTGTTAATTTTTGAAATTCCAGCTGTTGCCTCCAGTAACAATTCGCAATCGCGCATTTAAAGAATGTAAACACCTACTTTTAGGTGAAAATACTTAATGTGTTCATGTACGTTCCAGGTTACACTGACTGCTTGTATGCATTGTATGTATGTTATTTAGGTTCAACTTCAAATTTAAAAATAAAACACCATTTGAATGTGGCTGAAAAAGCTGAGTCTTGAATATCAGTGAATTATCTTAAGTCATGTGATTTAATGTGGTCGAGAATCATCAGTAAGTCTAGGATATTCTGCATTTGGAGGGCATTTGCCTATTAGTAAACCAAAGCATTCCACTATAGGAAATTCCAAAGGTTAACTGTGCGTGTGTAACGTTATAATGTTATGCTGCCGAAACCTGGACACTATTAGAAAAACTTGACAGATTGCTGGCTTGCTGTGATAAAAAAATGTCGAGATATATGTCAAGCATAAGGTGGCAGGATTGCTACACTCTTTTTAATACAAATATAATTTGTAAGAATGTTGAGGCTGAAATTAACCAAATTTAAAATTAAAGAATATTTTAAGAATATTGCTGGCCTCAGGTTTTGTTAAGAATATACTCTGTATGTTTAAAAAAACTTTACTGATAACATGTTTTGCAATTGCATTCTAATCCCAAATAGCAAAGCCATATATATAGACCAATTACCTTTGAAGCTCTTTGATACCTTATCATCATCAATCCAGTTTTGATTCAGTTTTATCCCCGTAAACGAGGGTGGCCGGATTTACCCCACTCTGCCAGCAATCTCTCCCACTCCCACTCTCCATC
>JAOTRI020127478.1:0-11667 GCA_028564885.2 Zoanthus sanctaehelenae
CTATAATAATAATAATAGATGATGATGATAATGATAATAATACATTTTATTTAGAAAATAGGGTAGCTAGATTTACACAAAGACGTTTTCCTCTAGGCCCTAGTTTGATTTTCAAAGTAAAAATAGTTCTCGGCAAGATTAATGATAAATTACAAGAATAAACTACCTTAGCAGTAGACTGGTGGTGCTCTTGCTTTAATAGCTCAATACTTGATTCACGTTTTCGCTGAAGCTGCAAAATGGTGGCCTGGTGTTCATTCGTCATACGTGAATAATCACGCTCAAGCTTGGAAAAGCTGTAACCAAAAATTGACCAATAAATTGTTTATTTTGTTTTTTAAACTAATGACATGGAAGACATGGAAAAATCCAAGTCCTATCTGGGATTCGGAATCTTCTAGAATTCGATTTCTATGTCTTTAATTATTGTTTCATGTTCGATATATTTTCTTTTTAAACCAATTCAAAAAGTTTATTTGTATTTCAGCAAAATGATACATCGATTAACTTTACAAAAATCATTATTAGATACAGGCTAAGCTGGAAATAGTAAAGATAACTAATCTAGCCAGATGGCCTCAATTCAAGAATTAACGCTATCAATTGAGTGTGAACTCAAAGAGAGGACAATACACCTGTGTTAACACGCGCAATCAGATTGATTATATTTTGATTAGCAGACGCCTTACAAACGGCATAAAAACAGTAAGAGTTACCCTGGAGCAGTCTGTGGCAGTAACCACATTCTTGAAGTGACCAAACTGCGCATAAAACTGAAGAAGTTACAAACTCCAAAACAAGTAGTAAAGTACCAACTCGACAAACTTTGGAGGGCAACAAAATTAGAAGTATCTAATAGATACAAGACACTGGAAGATAATAACATATCAGATCTAAATGAAAAATGGAACACATTTGAGAGAATTATAAATGAGGCTAACGAAAGAACAATTCTGAAATCTCAAAAAAAGAAAAAACGGAAATGGATACGCGAGAAAACCCTGGATATGATGGAGGAGATACGGCTAGCAATCAAATCAAATGCAAAGAAATTGACAATACCATCAGACAAATGTGTAATGAGGAAAAAGAAGAATGGTGGAAACAATGTAAAGAGATTGAGGATCAGGTGAGAAAGAATCCATCAGCCGTGCACAGCCAAGTGAAAAAACTGACAGGGAAATATTGCTGCTCATCAACTGGTTGCCAAAAAACCAAAGACGGGACAATATTAAAGAGCAAAGAGAGTATACTGAAGAGATGGGAGGAATACATTGGAGAATATTTTGAGGATAGTCGCGGACAGAAACCAGCAATTAAGAAGCTTGAAAAACTGAAAAGATGTTGGACCAAAATCACATCTCGACGGAAATGATGTACGCTTTGGAAGATCTTGGAATAGAGAAACTTTGCGCTATCGTGAACAAAATGTACGATACAGGAAAAATACCTCCATAATTATCCAGATCAGTCTTTAGCGCCTTACCAAAAAAGCCAGGCAGAGCAGAATGTGAATTGCACTGCACTATTAGTCTTATACTGTATGTCACATCAGCAAGCTCGTACTGAGAATTCTGATGCAAAGAATATAAAGAAAAATCCGCGAAGAAATATCAGATGTACAATGCAGTTTAATGGAAGGCAAAGGAACAACAAATGCAATCTTTATCATTAGGAATGTGTGTGAGCGGAGCGTGGAAGTGCAATGGGACCTGTATCTTTTTTTCATTGATTATTCCAAGGATTGGACAAAGTCCAACATGAGAAGCTGTTTGCAATCCTCAATGAACTGGGCATTGATTGCAAGACTCTGAAACAGATACGAAACCTGTACTGGGATCAAACAGTCGAAGTAAGACTAGACAACAAACTAAGTAATTGGACGAAAATATATAGAGAAGTGAGACAAGGGTGTTTTTTGCCGCCAGATATATTTTCAAAGAAACCAGAGCCATCGGTATGCAAGATTACAGCAAAGGGAGACAATATCCACCCAGACGGCTACATTCAACTAACTTTGCAGCACACTGACATGGGATAACAGGTCAGACCATGAATAAAGAGACGAATTGCCATAGCCAAAAACAATTTTGGTAAGAAAAAGGCCATGCTAATAAACATCTGATTAAGTATGGTTACAAGACTGCGACTCCACAAATGCTATATATGCCCAGTGTTGCTGTATGGCTGCAAAACAAGGATATTATCCACCAATATGCAAGAGACTCACGGCAAAAGAAATGTGGTTCTTACGCAAAATACTGAGGACATCGTACATCGACAGAAGGCTAACACGTGCAAGAACGAAAAGAACATTGATGACAACTATGAAATCAAGAAAACTGAAATTCCTTAGACATGTGATGAGAAGGAATGGTACAGACAATCTTGCATGGAAAATAGAATGAAAGAGAGCAAGGGATGGCCAGAGACAAACATACATCAGCAATATCAAAAACTGAAAATCTAGTTTTTTAATGAATACTCCAAAAGCCAATGATGTGTATACGTTAATTATGACAGGCAAAGGTAGAATAGCATGGTCATCAATACGCTTGCACAAGGCTACTAAGAGAGAATGAGAGAACCAACACGCACAGTTGAAATAATTGTTAAAAACTGATTTCAGCCAGGGTACTACGGGTTGTCATCACATGGAGTAGACCAATTGGAAGACACAATTTATTTTTTGGAGTCTAAGAGTATTTTGTAACTGGAGTAGATTTCAATAGTTTAGGACTTCATTTTCTAAAATCCCCTTTGTTACAACGATTTTTAAAACACTTGTTATAAACTCCTCTCCTCTAGGCAACTAATAAGAGGACAACTAACTGAATATTTCCAGAGATGAAGTAAATCCTTGAATCACCGAAGACATAACCATTTTAAAGATTAGAAAGGGATTTTTAACCTTTATCACTTCATTGCTAACTCCAAAGTCTTCAAACATGGAGGACACTGCCTCCGTAGACGAAAGCATTATATACTCACGCTGTTTTTACATCCTTAAGCTCACTTGCTTGTACTATAGTTTGGTGCTCCAGTTCATCCTGAAAGGTAGTACGAACAATCGCTAAGTATCTTAACTGTATGAATATGATAATTTCTCTGCATTTAAAGTTTGATCAATAACTCTACGAAATATTACTATAACTAGTGATTTCTATAAGATTTAGGCTACGTATACTTGTCTTTAAACTGCTTAAGACTAGTAGCAGATGTAAATGAGCAAACAGCCTAAAAGACTAAGGAAGCATTACACCAAAAACAAAAGATCCTAATCGCGAACCTGCACACAACATAAAACAAAGTAACATTAAAATATTTTTAGATTCCTAATCAGACCACTCTTACAACTTTGCTTAAATCGATCTTGATACGGTATGGATTTCAACCGCTGACCGTTTGTACCGCACATTTGCTGCGATTGACGCTACGTTCCGTAAAAGAGGCTACTCGCTTCAGCAGTTTAAGGATCTTAAAAGTTGTTACTTCAGCAAAACTCGACATCTTGAAACTGAAACTTGTAAGAAAAGTTTTCATAAAGAACAATTACCTTTGCTTTAGTTAGCTTCGAGTTTGATTCCTGTAGAGCTTCAGACTCTTTAGTCACCTGATGCACCCTTCCTTCAAGGTCCTGTATTACAACGTTCTGAATTGCACAAATAAATTACTTAGCTATAAATTGTCTTTAATTCTCCTTTGCAATTAGTCAAAATACCAAAAATAATTAAGTCAGTATTCCAACTTTATCAGCAGCAAACATTTTCAGAAAAGATCACAGGCTTTGTGATACGGTCATTGCTTTATGGTGCATAGATGAATTTGTACAATCTACAGTAACTCTGGAATATATGTATCAATAAATGGCGGTAATCAGTAGAATAGAGAAAAAAGTAGTTAACGTAATTCAATGGAAACAGATGATTCGTCATATGTGCGAAAGTGAATAACGATAAAGTGAATGCATACGGAAAAGCTGAAGTGGAGGAGTAGTATCAAATACTTAAACTCTAACTACACGAAACGATGTTGTACGATGGAGAAACAAGGGCTATCGCTTCGTTTCTAGTTGATCTCCAAATTATACATTGTTTTGTACTTAAATACGAATTATTGTTTATCTGTGTTTAACTCGTCTTCGGAATACGGTGTGTACTGTAGTTTAGTAAAGGATAACAAAATGCAACCTATGAGATTTAATTTGTCGCTCACCATCGCTGAAGCTTGCTGGTTATGCTCAACTTCCATTCTGTGTAACCGCTGGTTGGTTTCGTCAAGCAGATCTTGAATACTTTGTGTATGTTGCTTTTGCATCTCAAATTTTTCCTGCTCAAACTCTGCCATTTTGTCATTAAGCTAAAGCAATTGAACAAACTGTAAACACCAAATCTTATCGATCTAGATGCGCCTACACTAACGATGTACAGTGGGATGTAATTATAATCAATTTGAAACTCTTGGTCACAAACGAATTAACTACTAACGGTGATCGAGTACTGACAATGAAAGGGAACCCATGTTATAAAATGACGAATCCTGAAAATAATCTACCTGATTATAAAAAATGTTAAATATGATAAATTGATAAATATGATAAATTGGTCTTAGTTACTCTGTTATATTACAGAAACGATTCCACGATATTTACTAGCACATAATACATTTGTATACGCTATCGTATCGCGAATACTATCATACGCACTACAGTAAATACTATAGGTAAATCCAATTACTGAGGAGCGACTTCCACGCCGCGCAAATCGAGGGAAAACGTAGGATAAATCATTTTTATACTTATTCGATAGCTATATAGGAAAACGGAAAAAATAGAAGGTATTAGCCACCCATATCAATCATAAGTGGTGATATCAAAACAGCCCTTTAGAGCGCACGAGTTTTATATCATCACAACTTGTCAATCTACCTAAATATTAAAGTCTAAAATAAATCTTAACTCTTTAATCTAAACCCTTAAACTTTCAAACTGCTCCGTAACGTTTCAGAACGCAAGCTTTATGATCAATGTAAATAACTTTTAAATCTGATTAATTTTTCAATCTTTTCTGTGTCAATACAATATTAGTTTTGGGAAAAAAAACAGAATCTCACTTGCTATGCTTAATCCATTCGAGCTTTGTGGCCCATGTGACCGGCGCTTATCTCCGGTTTCTGTAGTGTTAAACGGATGAGAGTTTTTGATTTCCCTTGGACGGGACACTAGTCCATCGCAGGTTAGCTCCCAGCAGACGCGCTGGTACTCATTTACCAACCCCGGAAGGATGGAAAGCTGAGCTGGCTTAGGCGGAAAAGAAGATCACCCAAATATTCGAATTTCGGCAAAATGCCGGTATCGAACTGGAAATCTTGCGGTTAGAAAGTAGAGATTAGATCTAACCAACTGCGCCAACCACGTCCACTAAATAAATAATAAAAAACAATACATTTCCATGCGGAGATACGAATTCATTTATCTTTTCGTTGGGCTCACTCTGAAACGTTTTTAATACTCGGCAATGTAATATCTTTTATTTACTTTTCGCCAATCTAAAAAAATTAACACATTTTTATGTATTTGTTGTAGTTAAAACCAGATCTTACATTTTCTACTAATTAATACTGAAAACGAAATTAAACAAAAAGCTAATAAATCACAAGACAAAAGCGCGAAAGATCAAGAACATTGTAACTTTATCATGCTGACAATAAACAATCACCGCTTGTATAATTTATCATACATATCTACAATCGAATAGCCATCGTTCGTACTTCCTCAAATAATAGCGTAGTGTTATTAAATTGTTACACCTAATATAATGACCAGACTTCAAACAAGTCAACCTACATTTTTTTCAAAGTTGTGCAAAGCCGTTTCGCCTGTCTGCTCTGCTAACATTTTCAATTCCGAAATTTGTTTGTCCCTCTGCTCCTTTATCAGGTTTCCTTCACGCACCATCTGAGCAGCTAAGACGAAAATACTGTAAATATTTCGGTCAAATAAAAGGAAAAACACATATTTCCATTCCATTTACCTCATCTCGCCAAAAACGCCGTTTTTTTTATTGAAATAGATGTAGATGGATTAGAAAAGCTGACGTAGCAAATACATTATTACCCGTTACTAACAATCTTCTTGAGGTTTAAAGAAAATTTTTATGTAGACATGATAAAGACAAGTTGTGGCCAGTCAAGTTACCACTGAAACTAACTTTTCGTTTTCTTGTCAACTTTTATTACATTTCTTTTTAAACTTGTTACAGTTAAACCGAATCTTGATAAACTTTTTTTTGATAAATCTTTAATAAACGTGTTATATGAACAATCATATTATTAAAGTATATTTTCTTGTAGAAACTTCTTAAAGTTGTATACTTTCAAAAGACACGTTGCTAAAATTTTAAATTTATCACAATAATTAAAATATAAATTAAAGGAATATTTAAAAATTGTATTCACCTCCGTTAGGAACCCAGATTTTCACTTTCATTTACCATAATTTTGTTTTTAATTTGTTTCGGTAAATTTACATTGGTGACAAGTTAATATGCATACATTTACTTAAATTACTCACTTGATTTGTCAGACACAAATCCCTGTTACATGCACAAGGTCGACAGACTCGATCCCAAAATCTGCTAGACGCAGAGATCAGAAATTGCAAGCCCGAAAACTAGATTCAGTTTTGACAAACATTAGCCTTGGTTACGCAAAAGAATGTGATACACTCTTCTGTGAAACAAAAAAAGAATTACACATTTCCTGTTAATTTTGTCTTGCACGTTCTTTTGCGTCCCAGTAACTATTTCACGGGTTTAATTAAATGACCATACAAAATATCACATCTTATTAAAGACGGGGGCAGCTGTAGTATTTTGTAGTATACAGTTAGTCCCCGAAAATTCGAACTCGGATAATTCGAAGTCCCCGCTAATTCGAAGTTAATTTCCCTTGGTTTTGCGCCAATTTTTTTAGTCATTTTACCTTGGATAATTCGAACTCGGATAATTCGAAGTCCCAGCTAATTCGAAGTAATTTCTCTTCACATGGACCGGATTTTACCTCCATAATTCAAAATTTAGTTACCGGATAGATGAAAAAGAACAGATGCTGTTGGAAATTGGTAAATTTATCAAATAACTAAATTCACAGTGCGTTAATCTCTTTCTGCGGGCATGTATTAACAGCTCACATACATTATCGAGAAAAACATTCGTAGTCTCAGAGACAGCTCCTAATCAATAGCTTTTTAGCCTAATTAGCTCTAAATTGGTCACTGTTCTACTTATGTTATTTTTTCTTACAAATTAGAAAATACTGTTTTGTTGATGAAAATATTTGAATTAAATATGTCCAGGGACGACGAACTGCTCACTAATATGGTAAAAATAGATCAAATAAAGCTATTCGATTATAAAATTAAAAATTGGGTTTTTGATTTTGACCCCGATAATTGGAAGTATTTTGCATTTCCTTGACACTTCGAATTATCTGGGTCCAAAAGTAGTGAGAAATATTCCTAGTAAGTAATTTATTTTATAATTATCTCGCTTCTTGTGGAGCTTTTGTATTCGCAGTGACTGTATGTCCGGCAGCTGGACATGGTCTTCTGTCCATATTTTTCAAATATTCTTCTTAAAAATTACCCATATTCAAATGAAAACTAGATAATTCTTCATTCAAGTATTCTCCAATCAACTTTTGAAAGTAGATTGGCAAGTCGATATCCAGTCTATGGTCCTTTGTAGGTATCCATAGCCCCCGACTGTGGAAAGACTTATTCAAAACTTTCAATATCGTTGACGAATTTGAGCAGTCAGTATTGCTCACAAAGGCACATCTGAAAATAAATCGGTTCGGTATTTTGAATTGAATATACTTTTTAAACATAGTAACAAAAATAGATCTATAATTATCAAAAATTGATTAACTGATATCAAGTACATTTGTACAATGAAGAAATGTCATGAACGTTACCCGAAGTTTAAAAAGCTTACCTTTAATTTCGGTCGGTTCAGCACTTCGCTGGATTCGAAAAAGATACCCTAGAATGGTACCTTCAAGATTTTTAGCACCACATATTTCCACATCAAAATTTGTCCAGGGTTCGAACGGTTCCCACTCTTTAAAATACCCAATGACAGCACCTCTAGATGTGAAGCGGGGTTTTTCTCTTGTTGAAGTAGTAGTGTACTATTTGCTGGGTATTCCCTTGTTGAGATTGCTCTTCAACGTCTTCCATAGCGTACAGAGAAGAAAATGCGAAACAAGAAAAATTGGAGGGTCAAATACACTCAATCCTGGGTTGATAATGTTACAGGACGCGAAATTCAAATAGTGATTGTTTGTCACACAAACTGATGCAAATTAAAGAACTAATGCATCTTTCCAAACAGAAATGACTTTGATAATAAAAATACAACAAGTTTCATTTTAACGTTCGATAATCGAGAATACTAGGTCGGTAGATATAATAAGGCTTCGTAAAATGAAAAAAATAAAAATTGATGAATTAGGAAAAGAACAGAAAAAATAATTTAATTTTATGGTCCAATAGATGTATATTACCGACCATTATTATACAAACACCATGCCTACTCATGGTTTCTATATTACTATATATATATATATATATAACATGTACAGATACAGAAACAAAAACATTAATTTTGTATTGTGATACAAAATAGCTTTGAGTTACTTAAAAAAATAATGTATATCACGCCTATGTTTATCTATACCGGTGAGCGATTTCGTCACAGTGCATTGTTTCTTATATAACATCAATTCAGTTACGATTTTTCGAAAAAAGTTCTGTTAAGATTTTGCTTTCTTTTACAAAAACCCAGCACTATGACAATGAGAATGAAAATCATAGAGACTAATTAGCAGTTTTTGGAAGTCTTATTAGTTTAATTTATTTCTGTAGAGTAAAAGGAATAGGAATAGAATTACATCCTTCATCTAACAAAGAATCCGTGTACACTAATAAAGCCACCGTTGTTTTTAAGTAAACTTAGTTATGTTTTCTTTTTAAAACGACCGATATAATGCTATCTGATAAGATTTAAGAGTTGTTATAGATTTTTTTTTATTTTTGCAATCTTACCATTCTTTATTTTAATTTTGAAATACCGACCTAGTACTCTGAAATTTAATACTGGTATCGGACAAGTAGAGGGTCCATTTTTATTAAAAAAGGCTTTGTACGTGTTAGCAGACCACATACCATGCCCATGGTTACATGAAATTATAAGATTTGGCCAAATATATCAGTGCCCACAAAGAGTTAATTAGGCTGCGCGTTCCTTGTATTCATTGGCTTCTTTTCCGAGATATGTTTATTCAAAAAAAAAGTTCCTAAGTGCTACGCGGGCCATACATAAAAAATTGTGAGAGCATACCTGTGAACTGTTGAAACAGTGAAAGCATTCTTATAAAATTCATTTTTTTTGTTCTAATTCCTTTATGTTTTTAGAATTTAGGTAAACTTTCCTACTTTTAAATTCAAGATGACAATGTCTTTTAAGCTGGTGTTGTTGTTTGCGTTTGCCATATTCAACCTTTTCAAACGGATACACGCTATAGTCATAGAAAGGAAAATGTGCAGGACTACATTGACGTTGCCGATATCGAGAACGATCCTCATGACGACAAGTTTGCCAACATAATACTCCCCCCACCCATTGCCTTAAAATGGTAAGGAAATAGATGATTTCTTTTTACTTAAAGTTTTTATTTGGAGCCCTAAAGAACACTACGCTCTTGAACTTCCTTGTCCTGTACACAGCGATATACAACTAAAACCATGGCAGTTTTGTAAGGACGTAAGTAGAAAATCGTCTGGAAAAAGAGCAAGATTAGTGAACGACCTAAATGGAAATATCATTTTTGTACAACGAATATATACTTGCGGGAGTGGATGTCTTGTCCACAAAGTAATGGCAGCAACACCCGATATTTTGGCAAAGCTTCCTCGAGTGATACAGTCGCATTTTCCCTTGACAATAACTGAACTCAGTAGGTGTATTAAAAATTTGGCGGACATGATAGAATTACAGTTGCAAGATGGAATCAATTTCTTAAGAATCAGCGAAGGGATTGCAAATTCAAATATGTACGAATTCTGCAAACGTATAAACCTTTACAAATCTGCCTTATTTACAAAGGATAATGATAGCATTCATAAGAAAGAAGTAGCTATTTCGAATTTTCATAAAAATCCCCTGTTTTCATTCCTAAGTAACGATTTCATCACCAACATTGTTATAAAAAAGTTTAAGAAGAATCGTAACCTATACGAAGAATTTATGGCAAGTCGCACTATATTAACATTATCGTGCGATCATACTTTTAAAGTTAGTCGTAACATTGGCATGGTGCGTGAAGCGGACAACAAATTTATTCAGCAGTTCAAGCAACTTTTTGTTGTGTTGAACGAACACGGCGAGATTCTCGCTTGGCAGTTAACCAAAACAACCAGTTTCTGTGAAATTGAGAAACTGATGATCAGAATACAGAAAAGGTTGGAAGACCAAGAAAACACGTTGAAGATGATATGCATTGACAACTGCTGTCACTTACGGGAAAAATATAACAAAATATTCCCGGGAGTGGAAGACAAACTCGAATTATTTCATGCGTGTCAAATAGTAGTCAGAACAGTAAATAAAAATAACGACATATGTAACATGTGTTTGTTTATGTGAAAAGGCAGCAAACAATGTAAGATGTCTGACTCATTACAAACAAATGTTTTAAAATTTCCACGTATTTTTTAAAGAAAGTGATTACAATGGCGTTCTCAACCCCAAATTAAAGTTTCTAATTCTGAAAGACTTGGCGTATAACTATAACGTAATTTGTAATCATAAATCATCCTCAGCGCTCTTTCCTGTATCCTTTCCATGGAATTACTTAGGTATTCTGGTAGACTGCATAAAAGACCTGATATGCATATAGGTCGGATGTATAGGCATCTATAAAATCTAGAGGCATCTATAACATCTACAACCATCTATAAGATCTATAGGCATCTATAGGAATCTATAGGTATCTATAGGTATCTATAGGATCTAAAGGTATCTATAGGATCTATAGGCATCTATAAGATCTATAGGCATCTAAAAGATCTATAGGTATCTATAGGATCTATAGGTATCTATAGGATCTATAGGCATCTATAAGATCTATAGGCATCTAAAAGATCTATAGGATCTATAGGTATCTATAGGAATCTATAGGCATCTATAAGATCTATAGGTATCTATAGGATCTATAGGCATCTATAAGATCTATAGGCATCTAAAAGATCTATAGGTATCTATAGGTATCTGTAGGATCTATAGGCATCTGTAGGATCTATAGGCATCTATAGGTATCTGTAGGATCTATAGGCATCTATAGGTATCTATAGGTATCTGTAGGATCTATAGGCATCTGTAGGATCTATAGGCATCTATAGAATCTATAGGCATCTATAGGATCTATAGGATCTATAGGCATCTATAGGATCTATAGGTATCTATAGGATCTATAGGTATAGGATCTATAGGTATCTATAAGATCTATAGGCATCTATAGGATCTATAGGTATAGGATCTATAGGTATCTATAAGATCTATAGGCATCTATAGGATCTATAGGTATCTATAGGATCTATAGGCATCT
>JAOTRI020127489.1:0-11665 GCA_028564885.2 Zoanthus sanctaehelenae
CATATTTGGGCTTAGCTGGGAATCGAACTGGGGACCTTGTGGTAGGAGAGAAGAGATCTTACCAACTGCGACTGCCATACCCACATACTTTACATGACGTAATATTATCATATTTGGGCTTAGCTGGGAATCGAACTGGGGACCTTGTGGTAGGAGAGAAGAGATCTTACCAACTGCGACTGCCACACCAACATACTTTACATGACGTAATATTATCATATTTGCTATAATCAAGTGTTCAGTGAAGAATAATTTATTTATAGAAATACACGATAAGAGAAAACGACGTTTCCACCTCTCCGAGGTCATTTTCAACTAAAAAGGCCATAATCCATAATAGTTACCAAGTGCTTGATAAATGCAAGAATTCTAAAGAGCGAGACAATCAGAGCTATTGCCAACAATGTTAAGGTTTAAAAAAAAATAAAACAATGGTGGTATTTAAAACACACATAAAACTACATAACATAATATCTAAGTAAAAATTGTAAATAAAATGTAAGTATGATTTAAGTAATTAGGATTTTTATGACTTTTTCTGTTTACTTGAAAATGACCTCGGAGAGGTTGAAACGTTGTGCTCTCTTATAGCGTGTTTTTATAAATAAGTTCAGTTAAGAACACAATATAATCAAGAACAGGGTTCTAAACTGATGAAGACATATCATTGGCTTTTATGCAAAAAACTCCCTATAAATGTTTTTTAAATATGGCTTATGGAGTTATCTAAATTTGTATTTTAAGATTTTTCTAAGAATGATTACATTACGACGATTGACCGTATTGGTGTTTTTAGGTTGTGTACACCGTCGAAGTGAAACCAGACACAAGTTCTTTGCCAGTTACTTGTATTTGTAGCAAGGTTAGATAATGATAATGGTACAATGTACATTTCAGATATACGAATATACTTTTTATTCTAGTCATATTTCAACATTGTCACAATGTCATCTTCACAAAAAAGTGTAAAAACCTAAAATGATTGACAGCTACATACTTAAAATTATATTTGGAATGTGTGAAGTAAAATTAAGTTTAACTTACAATGCTAAAAGTAAGATAACTAAAGAAAGACAAACAACGTTTCACTGAAATATGACACGTTACATAAAGGATATTCGTATATCTGAAATGCATTATTTCTTTAGTGCTGTATGGTAATGATAAGTCTTGGATATACTCGGAAGATACTCCCAGTCGGGGAAAGGAAGAGAAACTTATTTACCCTTTGAAAGGAAGACATGGTTTGAAGAGGATAAAGCGGTTTTGAGCATTAATATCAGTCACTGATAGGTAATTTTACTGTGAGCTTTGAAAGGTAAAGTAGAGGCATTAATAGTCAAAGACAAAAAAAGCTAAATAGTACCTACAGCATAGTTTCATGAGAATTTAAGGTCACAATACCCCAAACCTGAGGGGTCTTTATATCTCGGGAGCAATTAGTTGCTAAAAGCTATAAATGTCACCGTTCGTAATCTTTTCGGATAGCTTTCAAACCATAAAGAGGAGGAAGGAATCGGCCGACCACGATCTTTTGGTTCTGCTCGGTTTTCTCGGGCAGTGACACTCAACCTGGTCTTTCTATTTTTGTACGTTGATTGTCACAACTAATTAACTTAAAGCTGATGTAGTAAGGTGAGCTATAACTGCAAAGTTCCTATATATTATAAACAAATTAAGACAAAAAATGCTTATCATGAGGACTTTAGGAAACAGATAATTTAGTCATTTCAGTTTACAGCAAACCCATACTATTTTCTATGTAGTTAAGTTTATGATAATTTTGTATTGGTTTTTTGTAGGTAGAAATCATAACGGTGAAAATTGTGATGCCATTCGACATTTCTCTCTCCTTACACAATTTAAAGGTAATGGACGTATATTTACATTCACACTGGTTGTTCTTTTGATGACAACCTTGCACTGGAACAAGATTATTTAAATTGGCAGTTTGAGCAGTGCAAGTTACAACCTGCCCGAACATGTTTCTGATTTTATTTGATGTTTAAGTTGCGAATTCATTATCTTTAATGGTTTAGATAAACTGCAATCATGCTACTTTATTTGAGAAATGTTAAAGAGTAATTTATATGTGGTCGTCTGGTGTAAAACAGATACAAATTGTGGAAGTTGTGGGTTTTCCATCACAAAAAGTATTTAATCATGGCAGGCAAAATTTCTGCACTGATACGATACTGGGGCGACAATTTTTTCTGCTCAATCTGTCAGTCAAAATGCCTATGTTGCGGCGTAAATTTGCAAGCTGTCATCAAAAGAACACCCGGTTTGACTGTAAAATATATAAAAATCTCCCGCACCCATGTAATATTCTGCGTAAGATATAATCAACAATAAAAATGACTTTAAAACTTTTGAGGCAAAGACTCCTCTTTCTTTTTCCTCGATAGCTTACATGCTACAGTTTTTTGTTACAAAATAAAACGATCTAGGAAACTTTCGCAAAATAGTGGTTTTGGGGCTAATGAAAAAACGAGAGTTTAAAACAATGTCTTAAATTTTGCTAACATTTTAGTTGGAGCGACTCGATCAAGTAACTGAGGAAGAGCCATTCTTACTTTTAGCCAATTTGAAATGCACATCTCCATGGCCGGTTACTATGGTTACCACAACTTTGAAGATGGTGAGTTATTATTTGCGTATATACCCTTCCTTTAGTGTCTGTTGATATCATTCCTATATTAAGATTAGCATTACTATGTGTATTGATATTAGTGTAAGTATACCTATTAATTTTAGTATTAGTATGTACATTTATAATAGTGTTTAAAGTATACGTTTGGTAATAATTATTGTATTCATTTTGATATTAAATTGTAAATTAAATGCCCATCACCACCTTTTCAGTCCACAGATGTTGGCTTTGCAGGTCCTGCGATGGGTTCACAGCTTCAGAATGGCAAGTATTATCAAACTTTATTGGATAGCAGAGCTCCGGTCTACCGTGCTGAATGCTCGGGTTCAGTTACTACTCAAAACAACACTTAAAAGCTAAATATCATACGGTGCTTAGCTGCGGCTTCTGTATTGTTAAGCGGATCAGAGTCTTTGACTCCCGTCCCTTGACAGGAAAATAATATATTGCAGGGTTAGCTAATAGCAAACGCTGGAACTCATTTACTCAAACTGCCTGGAAAGCAGAGTTTTTTCCAAAGGCACCAAAACCACGTCCGCTCTTTAAGAAGTAAAATTCATCTCGACTTCACGAGCGTAACATAGGTTGCCTCTGATTAGTTAAAAGTTTTCCTGTATGCTCAAACTAATCCTAAAGTCTAAATCCAACCTTGATGGCGATTCTAATTCTAACCAAAAGGAGGAGTTGGTTAAGGAGAAATCTCCAGAAAGTAGTTTAAGCACCCTCAGAATAGTAATTTAAACGAATAGTAATTTAAACGAATAGTAACAGAATAGTAGTAATAATGTAATAGTATAGAATAGTAATTTAAACGACTGTACCCCCCGTTCTTTTATCTACAGTGTCCCTGCAGCAAGGTGAGAGTGCCTCAGAGTGCTACTGTCTCATGACCAAAGTTGGTAGCCGGGCTCAAAAAGTAGTAAACATTGGAAGTCTTGTCCTACAATGGCGCAGGTTTGTTTTCTTGTTTCCTTGACTAATTAAGGGGCTGCTGGACATTATTCGAGTACTGTTGGGACAAGGTTTCTATTAAAGTGCGGAGCAGATTCTAGAAACTCTTGAAACTAGAAATATAAACTTATCAAGGATGGGAGTCACATGCCTCCTGCGACCCGCTGACCCATCTATTCTGGGGTCCTAAAGGCCTGGTAAGGGTTCCCATGGTCATTTTTTGGTGCTATATCCATAGGTTTTATTTCTGGTGAGCTCACATACAAAGCAGTCGAGCATTATAATGTTGAAGTTTTCTTAAAATCAAATGAATCTAAACAACAGTTACTGCAAGAAAGAACATATAAAACTGTCTAATACAGACTCAACTGTACAAACACGAAAGCAAGTACTGGATAATTAAAACATTGTCCAGCTTAAACGTTTTTACAGTGCAGACACATGGAAATTAGCTACAGTACTGTAGTATACCTGTCATGTGATTATGTCACTCTTTCCAGCTTTTTTTGCAATAGATGCAAATCATGGGAAGATCTCCACTGTTGTTTCTCTGCACTCATTTGAAGCCACTTAAACTTTTTCAACCATTTTGACAAAAGCTGGGAGTGCCTGCCACGGGAATCGGAGTTTTCTCCCGCCTTTTCTTGTGTCTTTCCTGCTTCATCTGTCGAGATTGTGCAGACATCGCTTTTGACTGCTTCAAAAGTGCGAATAATGTCTGTGACCGTTTTGACAGTTAGAATACATAGTCAGCAAAGCGCCTATCTAGAAAAGATAAGAAATAGACCGGCCGGAAGACGTAATCAGACTCTTGCAATATCTCGTATCCAGCCTCTTTTTTCCACATGACCACTGCATGGCTTGGCGCTCCCAGTAGACTAAATGTGCATACATGAAGCCTTGAAGAAGAATTCGTCGCAGATCGATCGATCCGATCAGTTTAATTTTTCACGTTGTTTTGTGACCAGAATTCTATTTAAATACACAAATACGCTTCAACCACATTGTATTGTAAATGTTAGTTTTGTTTCTTGGTGGAGACTTAAACAAATTGTGTGAGCTGTCCGCAGTGCGAGCAAGAAACGCACTCAAATTTTCAAAATGCTTTTTCTCTCCTACCTTTTGCGTATAATGCACAATTTTTGCGTTAACGCGATCCCTGCAGTATCAACTCCGCGGCTCCTTTAATTTGGTGTTGCTAAGTTCAGTTCGGTATTGAAAGGCCGTGAAAAGCTTAGTAGAAAGAGTTACGAGTTGTCTCGACTGATATTAAGTAGGAGCTTTTAATGCATTATCTAAACTGTCCATTCAGGGATGTTAGTATATCTCTTTTGACGTGTCTTTATCCCACACAGAACATCTTCCACTAGTGACTGTCCCGCAGTTGACACAGAACTGACGTTTCCATCAGTGACTGTCGAAAGCGTTCCATTCTCCATTCGCACAGGTAAATTGGCAATGCGGCTTCCCAACTATGTTTACAAATTACCCAAAGGCAAGAAGTTCTTTTAATGTTTTGACTGGCCGTCAGATCATGTCTGCGCATGAGTAGTTGCAGCTGTGACAGCTGTATTGAAATTCTACCAAACAACTTTAGGTTCCCACGCGAAATTCTGAGAAGCACTAGAAGTAAAATAAGGAATGTATTGTCACTTCCTTTTGTAGTTAGTACGACCATTGCATCCATGATACACAATGTCATTCAGTGATTAATTGTGATACAATCCGTGTATCGTACCCCGATATAGTTTAAATTCTTTCTTAAAACTGTAAATTCTCATGTTATTTTCGCGCTTCATAGCGCTGTGAAAACACACTTGTAAACCAATCAAAACTCTCCTGCAAGTGATCAGCAACACTAATCATGACGCGCTACCTGTGGTCACGATTATATAGCCAGTTTCATACCGGCTTGCGAGCTGGTTGGCTGGCAAGTTATGGATGATTTTGTGAAAGGCAGTATATCGGTCAGCGGTAGCGAAATTATAACCACATGCGTAGAACCCACTTTGAACATACCATAAATGATAGCGAGCTAGAACGTTTGCAGTTTTATGTCCTAGCTATGCATAAATATATGCATAAACATAGAGCATAGGCGATAGAAGAGTTTTTAATTACGTTTTTGCTTTCTCTCTCCAGATCTCCCTGCGTATGGATGCGTTGAAGTAGCGTTACCAGTCACTTACGTCATATCCAACAGAACTAATAGCGTGCAAGAAGTGGAGTTATCTGTGGAACCGTCAGATTCATTCATGTTTGCTGGGCAGAAGCAAGTCAGTGTTATTTTATTTGAGTGATTCTTTCTTAATAATAATAATAATAATAATAGTAGTGATTATCCTACTAATATGAATAATAATAATAATAATAATAATAATAATAATCTAAGTTATATATAGTTCGCGACGTTTCGACTGCTTACTGCTAGTTTTCTTCAAGCGATCGTGTCGTCTGGTTTGGTAGAGCATTTATGCCTGGCGGCGATTTTTTTGGATTGGCTGATTTCGATCTGGACGTCCGATTGCTTTACGCGCATCGCTGGCTTTGATGTTTCTAAATGACTTGTCTTGAGACAAAAGATTTATCTAAGTGACTAGTTGTGTGACAAAAGATATATCTAAGTGACTTGTTGTGAGACAAAAGATACATCTAAGTGACTTGTCGTGAGACAAAAGATATATCTAAATGACTTGTCGTGAGACAAAAGATATATCTAAGTGACTTGTCGTGAGACAAAAGATATATCTAAGTGACTTGTCGTGTGACAAAAGATATATCTAAGTGACTTGTCGTGAGACAAAAGATATATCTGAGTGACTTGTCGTGAGACAAAAGATTTATCTAAGTGACTTGTCGTGAGACAAAAGATTTATCTAAGTGACTTGTTGTGAGACAAAAGATAAAGCTAAGTGACTTGTCGTGAGACAAAAGAAAAAAACTATCTAACTGCCACGATGAGTAACAATCTATTTAATAACAATAATTATTATATTAACGTGAAACAATAATTACATGATGTTTAATAACAAGTAGAAACTCGGAAAAAAATCCGAGCCCCAGATGGGATTTGAACCCCCGACCCTCCGTGTTCTAGTCGGATGCTCTACCAACTAAGCTACTGGAGACTCTATGGTGAGCAAGGGTTGATATTTTGGGTCTAGATTGGGTTAAAATCCCATCAGGGGCTCAGATTTTTTTTAGTTTCTCCTTGTCATTAATATCATGTAATTATTGTTTCACGTTAATATAATTAGTATTATGTTAAAAAATATAATATTATCAAAAATGACCAAGTTCTTACGTTTTCTTGTTGTTATACCCGGCAGAGGTGAAAGTAAGACGATATTTAGCAAATTAGATAAACGCATTTGTCCATTTTCGAATTCCCAGCCTGCTACCCAGGCCCTCTATTTTGAGTTAAACAACCGATAGCTCCAACGATTGTATGAAGTATTCACAAGTCCGTGTATTGCGATACTTTCAGCTTCAGTAGGTTCTTGTTGGAATTTCTGAATATTTAACGTCACATCGAGGCTTACATTGAGAAACCTGTGCCTTCGTTGTTTATATCCAGCGGTATCAGGGAACTCAAAACTGGACTATTTAAAAAAGATAACTTTAAAATTAGCGTTAATTTATAGGAAATTTTAGTAGGTATTTCTTTTTTGAAACAAAAAAGAGCATTAAAAGAACTTTCTTTAATTTCAGACAAAGAAAAATAGTTCCATAGTGTGGATTTCGTTTTAGGTTATTCATGCGCGCATGCGCAAGCAGTAATGAGTATCGTGAGGGTGAAATGTCTACGGAAGTGGTTGTGAACAAATATTTTTGAATGGAAAGTGTGATACGTAGACGGAAGTAAAAGTTTCCTGTAAGTGGAGCTCCATGATAAATTGTGTGCATGGATCTAGTTCGAGGCCCATTCTGAAAAAATTGGTCATGTTGCTTTTTTCTTACTTCGTAATACATTTTTTAATAACATTTGGAAAAAATTGTTTTCACCACAAGACTGCTTACATGAATGAGCTTGCTCCAAAGAGCCCTTTGATTAACTAAAAACATTTGACCTGCATACTAAAAGATGATTTAATACCTTCTCAGAAGATCCATTCTCATTGGTCTCCAGTTATTGCAAATCCATTATACAGTTACAGTTTCCCCATGTCATCATAACTTGATGAAAACAAAGCGAACGTTTGGCAGAAAAAAATGCCACGGTTTTCACCAGGCTATGAATTCACGGATATTTTATTTCTTTTTTAAAATTATTATTTTCCGTCTTAACTTATAGAATGATACGAAGCGCATGTGAATTATCTTTATTTTTTTTTCATTAAATTGTAAATTCTCACAACTTGGAGACAGAGTTGATCACATTGCAGCGTCATTCTCTTATCCTAATTGTGTGGAAAAGACGCCTTATTTCTCTTCAGTAGCCGTCCTCGACAATTTTAATGTAGATAGCAAAGCTGATCTTGCAACCTTTTTTGCTTTGAAAAGGGCATCCTGCTGAAGAACAGTAACTCTTTTGCTAGTTTTTTCAGCGGCATTATAGTTATGTCTGTTCAGATATCTATTTGTAAAAGCAAAGTTCAATTTCTGAGTGCGGTAAAAAGTTTCTCTATCTTGATACCGTTGATCTGTCCTACCAATGTTTTAGACAAAAGCTTGAAGATAATGTGGGCTAGGTCTTGGAATCTTCGAAACTGCAAAACCATCCAGTTCTGCATCCTATGCGCTTTTACCTAAATAAACACCCACGTAATTTTTTTCAAACTGTTTTTTTGAGTATAAGATTGGCTTTTGTTATTAAATTTATCAAAAAAGCTAACGCGAAAATATTTCGACGTTTCGGTGACATCTTGTCATCATTATCAAGAACTCTACGAAAATTTACATTTGCAAATATATAAAAACAAACAGAAAACAGTAGTCATTGTTCTAGGCCAGTGAATCGTTAAATATAAATATAACTAAACAGAAAACAATAGTTTTTGTTCCATTATGTTCTATTATTCGTGGCGTCAATTCTCCATCAGCATTGACCTTCTTCGTTCTTAGATCTGTAGTGGCGCACCCCAACACATATTGTAACTACTGAAAAGCTATTTCCACTGTAGTTTTTTCGCTTGAAGATTTATTTCGCTGAATTGAAGATAATTAGCTAACTTCTCAATTGGTCTAGTAGGAATAACTATTGTCTAGTTTTGTTTCATGTTCTTGAGTGAGGTGATTCGTCGATTAATACACAAAACTACAAAAGGAAGCTGTTTTGTTGCTTACGAACTGCATGTTTCTTTGTAATCTATTACAATGTAATCCACATGTTAACTGAGTTTCAAATATAGGATTTATGGACTTTGGACCATATTTCGAATCGATATTTTCGAATCGAATCTTATGTCATATACCTTATGTCATCTAACTCGATTAGCGTATGCTATTTATAGATGACATGTACATTACTCTGGCTTTTTCTCTTTCATCCATTTTATGGTATAGTATTTACAAGTCTTATCATATATTTTGTACAAATAAAGAGTGTTGTTGTTGATATTAATTTTGGTAAACCTTGCGCAAGAATTCCATTTTTTAACGGAGAAACCAAAAATAAAAGATTTACAATTCAGTAATAATCTGTTAATGAAGCGAATCTGTAACTGTAATACTTTTGTGTTTTTCACACTATTTTTACTTTGCTTTCATTTATTCACTTTAGGTTCATTTTCGCCTGCTTCCTTCTGGTCAACATAAACTTGCCTTTAACCTGTACCCGCTTTCTCCTGGACATATGCCTTTGCCTCGACTTCATGTAAATTTGCCTCATTTTGATGTAAACTGGGATGAGCATGCGCAGAAGATGATCCCAACGCATATGTTTATTATGGTATGTTAAACGGTTCACTAGGTATGGTATGCAAGTTTACTCCTCGAAACTAATAAATTGCTTTAAGTGCAAAAATTTTGTGTTTTTCTGAATTAAAATAGCAGAATTCTGTAGTTTTAAAAGTTAGTTGCAGTAATTAGTTTCTGTAATTCTTTAGTAACGAGATTTCATGTCACCAACGTCTCTCTTTGATGTTTTTTTTCTTCTCAACACAAATCGTAGATCCAGACTTTGAATCGTTTTACTATCAATGGTTAATGACACCCCTGCACGACGATTTAAATCTGTATACGACATTTTTTCAGCTTTCTATCCTTACTAGGACGAAAAATCATTTACCAGCTTCAACTGAAGCTAACTTGTGATGGATCAGTGTTCGTCCGCTTTAAGCTAGAGAAATCGAGGGAAAAATTGGTTCTACGAACCACTTTGTATATATTTTGTACAAAAAAAGAAAAAATGATATGCTTGATAGGTTGATAGATAACTTCGTTTTGTGAACCAATTTCTATCTGGTTTATATTTTCAGCCAAGAGGACAAAAAGATAATCAAGTTATTTTACATTGACAATGGTTCCATGGGAATTAGCATCTTTTGGGGATAGAATAGTGCTTGGCTACAGGAATCAATGAAGGACGAGGTACAATAGCTTAACCTTTGCAAAAGACTGTTTATGCAACAAGTCTCACGTCTGTGGTAGATCTGCAGCTTGAATAATTCTTCTCAATCAATGCAGTCTTTCGTGTAACAACTGCTACTAAAACCAGATGCTAGACACGACTAAAACTCTTCAAACTGAAAGATTAGTTCTGCCGTTGGATTGTAACCTGGACAAAGAAGTTGTACATTATAACGAACAAGGGTTTTTTTAAAAAAAAAACTGAATAGCATGAAAATTAATTAAATACAAATGTCTATTATTCTTCAAAAGTCTTTTAAATGGAAACTGAATGTGAAAAAATGAAAGTCGACTTACAGGAAATAAACAATTGGTTCAACTGCAAATTCAATGTTCATCCATAAACAAGAATTAAACGATTCTTATTCAAATTTTTTTTCATCATTTACTGTCTAAATACCACCAACTAGGAGTCAGTGGGGCTCAGAGTCCCGGTTGGCCCCCGACCTAGACTAATTATTTGATTTGTCCTTGGTGATACCAGAGCCCGATCGACTACACTTTGTATACTAGCGGTTTCTATCGAAAGTGAAGTGGTGCGATATCCGAACTGCAAAATGTTTTTGTATGGATAAAGTTATCGACAACTTCGTTTTGCATAGCCAATCCTACCGCATGGATCATTTATTTATTTATGTCAAGTAAAAGTTGAGTTTTAATGCCATACATGTTTCGGCAAGTCTCTTGCCATCTTCAGTAGCAAATAACGCGATTTGGGTGTGAATTTTAAAATATAGTTAAATGTAAATAACACGGAATTATTTAAAGTTGAGTTCCAAAATTAATAAACAAAACCAAATCAAAAAACGGACACACACAAAACATATAATCAACATTAGAATAAGTGTATTTATTTCAGTACAAGAACAATTCAAATGTTTATATTTCAACGTGAAATTACAATAAAAGAAACTTGTCTATCGTTTGTATGGATAAAACAATGATAAAAAGTATCAAAGAGTCGTTGTTCATAGCCGAGGCCTGCAGCATGGATGACTTATTTATTTATTTCAAGTTAAAGCTAAGTTCAAAATTCTAAATAAACAAAAATAAATCCGAAACGGACACACACAAAACATGAAATCAGCATCAGAAGAAATATATATGCACAATTTATTCACAAGAACCATTCAAATGTTTCAGTTTATAAACATCAACCCAACATGACATTACAATAAAAGAAACTATCGCTAACTTGCCATTCTGTGTCATCGTAGACCAAAGGACTTGATCTGGAAAATAATTCAGAGAAATCGCCCGTTTCTGCTTTTAATGATTATAACACAATCCACGGTCTCTGTTCACGTCGAAATATCACCAATTTGCTCATAGGAAAGCTGAAAGACTCATAAAAACACATTTTTATCTCATGAAATGTTACTAAAGCGGAGTAAATAAGGTCACATTCAACAACTTCAACTTCAACTTCAACTTTATTATTTTTATCATATGTGTTACAGTTATCACACCACCTGCAAATAGCAGAGCTAG
>JAOTRI020127500.1:0-11665 GCA_028564885.2 Zoanthus sanctaehelenae
TGTTAACCACTACACCACAAGGACCAACCACGCTGGCAACGCAGCCGGACAATGTTATGTAGATGGTAACTGTAGTGTGGTTTAAATACTGTAACTTCCTAGATACAGTTAGGTGCCTTTTCATATGAGGCGAGAAATCTTGGGTCGAGATATGTTTCTCTATATTTAGTTTTTGTTTCAACCATTCCGTTTACATGAAGCCAATATTCTTGGGCGATACAAGATATCTCGGTCTGGAAGATAGGGAGAGTTCTAAAGCTGATGCTACACGAGGCAATGTTTTATGCAACTCGTCTCGCAACGCCATTGCAAAGGCGGTTTTACACGGTGCAAGTGCTCGTGCAACTTGAGCTTTGTAACTAAAATCATTGCGAAAAGTAGAACAGGATTCTACTTTCGGCAATGATGTTTGCAACTTTTCTTGCAACAATTTTAGCCATTGCACGGGGTGTTACACGCTTTAATGACTCATGTAACTCGTTTTGCAATGACGTTTCGAGACAAGTTGCACAAAAAATTGCCTTGAGTAACATCAGATCGATTAAAGGTAAAGTTAACTCGGTTCATTTGGGCGGTTCATCCCCTATGTACAGTTATGTATACTTTCTTTTTAAGAATGTAAACATGTTAATGCCATAAGGAGTTTTCTAACACATGGCCATCTGGACCTACGGTTTAACGTCCTTATCCGAGAAGACGTGAAAGTCTAACCATTTACAGATGTTAGTGCAAAGGCAGTACTTTCTCCTCAATTATTTTAAGACCCTGAGTGGTGGTCCGGCCGGGAATCGAACCCGAGCCTCCCGCACTGCGGAATGGCACTTTACCAACTGGGCTAGCCAGGTGGCATGTGGATCATGTCAATCGGCGAGATATTCTTGTGGATCGTGCGCAACGTTTTTTGTCAGAAAGAGACAACGTAGCGGCAACATTAACTGAGACATCTCGGGGAAAAGTTTCTTCGTGTGAACCATGGACAGTCTCATCTTATCCGCCTCATATGAACCGGGTCTTAGAATATGCTAAGTTTTAGCAAGGAGTCACGTAGCTACACACATCACAAACTCGTCAAATGTAAAGATAAGAATAAATACAGTAATCACGGAGGATAAATGTATGGTTTCTATTTCAGATCTTAATTGTTTTGATTTTACCGCGCACAAACCGGAGACCATTGTTGGTGATGTAAACCCGATGATTGAGTATATGCCCCACACAGAAACCGGAGCACCGTTCACATTATCACACCCTTCCAATACATTATACACACCTACTCCGCCAATACCGAAATCCACCTCCTCAAGTGATGCTTTAGAATATTTACTTGAACAACTGAATAAACTACCGCTGGTTGGAAAAGGAAGAGAGATAAGAAAAACAAAAAAAGCAACTCAACAGCAACCTTCTACTCGAGCTTTAGAAGTGAAAAATGCGCGCTCTTCGACATCATACAGAAAGACAACAATTTATAAAAAAAAGATGAGACATTATGAAGATATTTTGAACACACTGTTTGACACATTTAAATATGAATTTCAAAAAACATACGACTCTGAGAATGAACATGAACGAAGAAAAAATATTTATAGGCACAATATGAGGTACGTGGCACAATGTTTTTCAATATAAACCTATTAATGGAATTGTTACATAACAATTTTGATATATTGGGTAATTCAATTTAGGTATATATTTTGTATTAGTTTTACTATACACAACTAAAAATAAAAATAATTTTGGGGATATAAATTATAACTTTTTGACTGCTTCAGCGTCAATTTTTTTTTAGTTTATCCTTATTTTTGTGAGCGGTTAGATAGTTTATGTTGCCATTCTTGTAAACGCACAATATAGGGGCGTAGCGTGGTAACTTTTTCAAGTACGCACAAATACATATGATCTAGAAACCAAAGTAAACTGAGCGAAAAACCCTGCATTCTTTACTTCTTTTTCGAATTAGTTGTGTGAATACAAGCAAAGCGCTAGCACAAAGCGTCTTGTCCTTATTTCAGTGAGCAAACTTGGCGCAAACAAAACTTGTTTTGGTTCTGGATCCTCAAACAGGCGCTCTGCAGCGTTTTTCACTTTTTATAGTACAGTTATCATTCATAAGCAAAGAGCAAGGCGTCTTTCTTTGTGCTCTGCAAACTGCTATTTTCATCATACCAGTAAAATGTTAAAAATAAAAACAAATACTAAAAATTCCATGATTTTCTGATCACAGTTAGTACGCACATGCGTATATGCGTATAAGACACTACACGCCTGCAATAACGTTGACAAAGAACAATAATATAAATACAATAGCTGCATGTTGAAACGGATCAAGAACATTAGTAAAAACAATAACTACACGTTGGAACGCATCGAGCTCGTTACCTGCACGGAGTTCTCCAGCAAGCATGGCTCAATCAGGTCAGAGTTGAAGGTTTGAATGCAGAAGACCCAAGTTCAACTCGGCTTGTCTCGGACCACTGAACGAATTTGTCCTCTATGATCCCAGGGACAAATTCACCACGCTCTGTAAATACTGAGCCATCAGGGGAGGAGTTAAAAACATTTTTACTTCTGTGTTTGGAGGAAAGAGCTTGCTTTTAAGAACAGCTTGAACAATGTGTTTTTAACTAAACTGGGTTGTTTCGGGCTCTTTCGGATACATTCCAATAACTTCATGATCAGTCAAACAATTCAGGGCTTGTCATAGTGGCGTCTGTAGAATGTTTATTTTCGTATCGAGATAAGACGTTTTTGATCGAATTACTGTGGTATTCTTCAGTACTAATTCTAGTGGTTAAATTTCGTTCACAAAGTCGCCGAAGTTGCCGTTAGAGTTTATGTTCCTGAATATTTGGCTTGCAGGTTTATAAAATCCCGAAACCGCCAACATCTTGGTTACACACTGAAACCTAATCATCTGACTGATATGACGGAAAAAGAAATTGAACGTGCCAAAGGACATTTAATATCAAGCCGAGAATGGTTAACTGGAGGTGCTACTTTCAAAGTTCCTTTTGAAGATAAAAACAAAACTCTTCCACAGATTTTAGACTGGAGAAAACAAGGTATTGATTATATGTTGCTTTAGCTCCTGAATATTTCTTTTTCTTCTTTGTGAGGCACTGCTATCGCAACTTTTCTCTTAATGAAACTCAATTATGAATAGAAATTTAAAAGACATCTAAATCGCAAAGTTTTCCAGAGTTTTACAAAAAGAATTTCAGTTGCCCTCGCAATTGCTATTTTACCTTTTAATTGACGTTGATAATTCTAGCATTAGTAAGAAACAGCTACTGTATCCATCTGTGTTGTACTTTGGTGAAAAGCTAAGCGGCGCGTGTTTTTGAAACTTTCCGACGTGTGTTAACAGAATGCATATAAATAATGCTGTAACGTATGTTTTGGGACTTTAGTGTGCTGAAGCTATCATGTACAGGTCACAGAATGAATGATTCATTGCGTTACAAATGTTTTGCGTGTTCCGTGCGCTTAAGTCAGAAAGCTTACTATGCATCGGAGTATTTTTTGCACGACGGAGGTCAATTTTCCAGAGTAGACTGGATCGAAGACTGCGTTTTTGGCACCATTTTAATTGCCGCGCACGCAGGATAAAAAGGCACGAAAACTAAATTTGAAGAGAGAGCCGTCGTAAACAAAGTGGCTGTAAAGCTGGTTACATGTAGGGAAAGAGACTGGAGCAAAAGTCAGTCTTAAAGTAATTATAAGATAATTATTTACTTAAAAAGGTTTATTGACAATTTGTCCGGCACTTGAAGCCTTAACTTTGATGGAAAAAACTTCGCAGTCCTGACCGACCAACCGGTAGACAAAAGTGGCTTGAAGGCTGTTATGAATATTATTTATTGGTCTTTCAAAACAACAGCATAACTAAATATCTTGAAGATTGATGCTGTCAAATGCAAAGATATGAATGCTTACAATGTTTTTACAACAGCCGCGTTGACCTGCCAATGGCGACATCTTTTTTATTCTCTCTCTAACTTTGTTTTCTCATTTAGTGAAAGCAGTGACTTCATTTATACAATTTACAATGCTAAAAAATATATACAAAGAAATCGAAGGATGTTTTTGGTTCCCAATCAAATTTGATTATTTGCACAGAAATATTAGTCGCCTTTTTGTATTTGTTTCTAGGAGCAGTCAATCCTGTGCATAGTCAAGGTGTTTGCGGATCGTGTTATGCTTTTGCTGTGACAGGAGCCATTGAAGGAGCGCATTTTTTGAAAGTACGTAAATTTTTATCCTCTTTTTGTTTGTTTGCATGACCACAATAATTTTTCGTAACGTTACTGCATAAACCGCGGTAAAAAAACTTATCACACTTTTTATCAAGTGTTAATGTCAACATTTCAAGGGGTTTGAATGTTTACGCCGCAGACTGGAGAGCTACTGAATCTCTCGGAACAGCAGATAATCGATTGTACATGGGGATTTGGTAACCGTGGATGCAAGGGAGGTTACCCTTATCGGGCTTTAAAATGGATCATTAAGCACGGAGGCCTGGCTACAGAGGAAAGTTATGGTCGATATTTAGCACAGGTATACTAGAATTAATTATTCCCTATTACCCCTTTCTTTTTATAGTTTGGAGTGTAATTAAAGTATTTTCTAAAGTGAGACTTCCTTCTTCCACTTTATACTAAAAAACGTTTTTCAAAAAAATGTTTAAAATTTACACAATTGTTTCTCCAAAATGATATATTACATAGTTGCACATGCGCGGTAGTAGCTCAGTGTATGGATTTTTTTTAAAGAAAATCATAACAAAAACTACAAAGGAAGGGTGGCAATATCTGCCATCTTGAACCTTTTTATCCTTTGAATTAAGTGCCTTTGCACATCAACATGCATACATGAAAACCTTGTGGTAACATTGCGAGTGCGCTTGTGGTAACGCAAACACTCGGTTCTCCTTTGCAAACGTTTTTGCAATCCTTTGCAAACTATGTTCTATTTATTTACATATTTCTGATAATAAAACTCCAAACAAACTGCTAATAATATGTAGACGTTATTTCATTAAGATGTTGTTTAAAACCAATAACAGTTAAATAGCTGAACTCTAAAACGTTTTCGGAGCACAGCTCCTTCTTCCGTAGATAAATGATTTTCGAAAGCATGCAGTCCTTGAACTCAATGCTCCCTCTGCGAACATACCAATTTTTTGTTACAATAAAAGCCAATGCTGTGTCTTCTGGCTCACATCCTGCAGTAAAACAGACAAACTTAACAACTTGTGGACCGGCTATATATAAGTTATAATCTGGAGGCCGCCCCTGCATGAACTACGCGGCAATAGCCCACGAGGCTGAAGGCCGAGGTTAGGGAGCCAATCAGCTTGCAGTATGTGTAATAGCCCTTATCTTGGAAAATACTAAATCCAAGAAGACACGCAAGTCCCGCAATTGGAGAACTGTAGGTGCAAAAGCAGTTATATATTTTCATTCGTTTTAAAATAGATTACTGTAAGTGCCATCGAAAATCTGCATGGAAAATGAACTCTTCAATAATTAAACATTAGATTAATCAAAGCATTCTTTTAAGGTTTGGTTTCAAAAACCGCTTTAATACATCATATACAGGAGGGTTATTGTCATTTCAAAAACACCACCATCGGCGCTCAGATGGACGCGTTTATGGCAATCAACCGAATGAACATCACGGAAATGAAACAAGCTCTAGCTTTTTATGGACCTGTCAGCATCCTCATAAATACACAACCAAAATCATTCAAGTTCTACGGCTCCGGGGTGTATTACGATCCACAGTGTTGTGAGTTTTTGATCATACTTTTTGCTGTTTTGCACGTTTACAGTCGGATTTTATTGTCAATTTATTTTATAGTCTCTTTAGGCTGATCTTGATGTTCAGGATCAAAATACTAGACGATTAGAACACTTCCATTGTATTATTGTCATTGTCACTGTCATTGTCATTGTCACTGTCACTGTCACTATCATTGTCATTGTCATTGTCACTGTCATTGTCACTGTCACTGTTGCTGTCACTGTCATTGTCATTGTCATTGCTATTGTCATTGTCATTGTCATTGTCACTGTCACTGTCACTGTCACTGTCACTGTCATTGTCATTGCCATTGTCATTGTCATTGTCATTGTCACTGTCATTATCGTTGTCACTGTTATTGTCACTTTCACTGTCACTGTCGCTGTCGCTGTCACTGTCACTGTCACTGTCACTGCCACTGTCATTATCGTTGTCACTGTTATTGTCACTTTCACTGTCACTGTCACTGTCACTGTCATTATCGTTGTCACTGTTATTGTCACTTTCACTGTCACTGTCGCTGTCGCTGTCATTGTCACTGTCACTGTCACTGTCACTGCCACTGTCACTGTCATTATCGTTGTCACTGTTATTGTCACTTTCACTGTCACTGTCACTGTCACTGTCACTGTCACTGTCACTGTCATTGTCACTGTCACTGTCACTGTCATTGTCATTGTCATTGTCACTGTCATTGTACGTATAACGTACCACTTAAAGTAGTCTGCTTTTACTGTTTGCTCTTTTCGTTACATTGTTGGAATATACATATATGGAATGACCATTAAATTTCATAATACGTGCTCTTTTTGTCTTACAAAGCTTTTTTACTTGTCCGAAAATAACAAAAATAGCGACTCCCTTTTGTGAGCCGGAGAAATTCTCGGGATTCAACTATAATATGCAGTCTGAGTTCATTGCATTTTAAGGTGAATAATTTTCTGGAGCAAATAGCAAAATTTTCAGCAGAATTTTTTAAAAGCTGAAAATTGAACAGTAAAATAAAATTTTTGAAACACCCTACTGGGTAGTTACTCATAATTAAAAAGTATGTTAAAAGTTAGAGTTCATTAAAAATAACTAATTAGAGTTGTTTTCGAGGTTGAAATTTAATAATTACACTTGTCCGGTCCCATATGATACATGTATTCATGTACTACTAAGTACTTCAGACGACCAAAGCTTTTTTCACTGCCTTGACTTTTGTTGCGCTCACATATAAATAAGAACAAAATAAGAACAAATTGAAGCTAAAACAGCCGCAAAAATTAAGAATAATGAGCTTCAGGAAAATATATTTTTTTTGTATAAAAATTCAATAGTTCCTGTTGAATTGCTAGAAAACACACGGATGAAAACTTAAACTTTTAGGAATTTTTTTTAAACTTACTCAAATGCTTGTCTCCTCACAGCACATGCGCTGGATCATGCTGCATTAGCTATTGGTTATGGAGTTGAGAAGGGTGTCCCTTACTGGCTAATAAAAAATTCTTGGTCCAAGATCTGGGGTGATCAAGGTTACATAAAGATAGCACAGAAAAACGATAATTGTGGTGTGACTCAGAAAGCTGTTGCCGTGAAAATCAAAACATGAGTGATGTAACAAACAAACTAATTTGACAAGTTTGCACATCAGCGACATTTTCAAATCTATAGTTAACAACTCTCCCCCGGAGGGGAGGTGAATATATGTATTTGTAGATATATCTTGTTACGCAAAGCGTCCAGGTATAAAGTACTAGTACTACGCAATGGTCCCCTGTGGGTAGGGGATAGTTGTTTTAGTATTTTTCAAAATAACGAGAAAAACGCACTTTATTTTTAAGAAAACACAACACAATGTAAATATCGTTTTTTTATTTTTAGCACCAGGTTTCCTGTTAATTTTTACTTCCGTCCTAAAACCAACCAATAGTTTTGCATATCGCAAGTTACAGGAGCCAAACAGAGCGCGTGAAAAGGAATATTCAAATATTGGTTGCTTTGATAAATTTTAGTAACGCATGGCAGCCATTAAAACAGTAAAAATCTTCAGTAAATAATTTTCTATTGCCTATAGTGTTATAAAGTTATATAAACTCTTTTTCTTCGGCTATCGAAGTTATATCAAAAACAGAACACAGATAGCGGATACTGAAACATTTTGATAACTATATGTTATAAAGTTATTTCGTATATATGAAATAATGAATAGAGATCGTTGTAAAACAATAAATTATTTTAAAACTAATTAATTAAGCAACAGGTGGACATTTACATTATCATCTTCACTAAAAGCCTTATTACTACAAGTACTCAAAGATTTATTTTGAATCGAAGTGTGTTCACTTTTCAATGAGTACAATAACTCGGTTCATTTACTTTATAATAGACTACTGAAGTGATGACGCCACAAAATGTTTATTTGCGAAATCACTAATTTGGTTGTAATATTCAGAAAGATCAAGATAGAAAACACCTTCATGCTAAAGTTAAGCATTTTGCCACCCATCGTGATAAGATATTACCACAGATATGCTCCAACGACTCTCTACAAATTCTAATAAAATTAGCTTGGTTCATATCAATTATCATTGTATCATTAAGAACTAAGTCATTTTTCGAAGGATTTGTATGGATTCATTGGAGATATCATGAACATTGAATATTACTTAAAAAATGGGATGAATATTTATTTATTCTTATCCCCTTTTATAGGTTTATTATATGCTTGAAGGCAAAATTTAATTACCTTTTAGGTATACTAGTTTTAGAAGGATTTGTATGAAGTCATTAGAGCATATCTGTGGAAGTATCTTGCCGACAATTTCCACCAACATTCTGATTTTTTGCAAGGAATTTTAGTCTTGAACTCAGATGGTTTTGACAAATCCCACAAGTACACAAGTTTTAAATTTTGTGACGTTACACTTCGCCACTCTATTGTGACCACAAGCCATAATTCACTGCTTCGGCGGTCAATACGGTCAGTATCAACGGAGTAGCGAGTACTTGATTCGTTCAATGTAACTTGAAAACCTGGCTTTGTATGCGCTCCAGCTGCAACTCACGCTTGTTCATAGGCTTTGATAAACAGGTTTCAAGAACTACGAAATCATGATTGTTTTATAACAGTGAAAATTAAAAAAATTACCTGCACGAACAAAATCAAAACTGCCCAAAATTAAGATAAAGCCTGTAAATAATCTTGGCACTGGCTTGTATTATAAAAAGAAATTCTAAATTCTCGTCATGGGCTCAGATTTTTTTTTTCTGAGTATTGTTGGTTTGTAACAGAAGTTACTAGGCTAAGTAAGTATAAGTAAGTAAGTAAGAACTTTATTAACGTGACTATTTATTTAGCTTTTTATAAACTAATTGGGGACACGGGACCTACGGTTTAACGTCCTTATCCGAGAAGACGCGAAAGCCTAACCATTGGCAGATGTTATAGCAAAGGCAGCACTTTCTCCTCAATTATTTTAAGAACCTGAGTGTTGGTCCGGCCGGGAATTTTTTAAGATAAAACCACGAGTTAATACTGGACATGTACACACATGATGTCATAGCTAGTTATAGATTCAAAATGGCGCTGGTTTGGAACAAAAATAATGACACAAACGATGACGCCCAACCAAGAATCTCGATCTTACTTCCTTCAACCGCTTGGTAACCGCACAAATAACCACGGGCAACCCAACTCTGTGAGATTAGAACTACGTTTTTTCTTATACGTCGAACGCAACAATATGGGATAAAATATATGTTTTGTGGCAAATTGATGCAGGTAATCATTCACGCAGAATTTTTTTTATCATCAAACTTTTTCATTATTTTTTACCAATCTGCAACTATTCTTCACGAAACAAAAGTAACACTTTGTAATTGTGCCTGTTGCTGCCTTGGCACACAGGGTGCTTAAAAGATGCTCCCAGGACAAAAATAGCTAAGTGAAAATAAAAAACTTTGGTAAAGCAAGATCATTTTTCTCGGTAATTGTTTGTTCGGATTTATGTAACGAACCTCAAAGCTGGGATTGTTTTCGAATTGTTTGTACAGAAAATAAGAATTTTCCTGCTTTGCAAAAAACAAATGGCATAGCCTAGCTCATATTTGACAAAAAATATATGGAATCATCTAAAATACAAGAGGAGGGTAGTTTTGTAAACTTAGTATTTTGTAATAGTCAAAAACCAAAAAAGGAGTTGGTGTGTAAACAAACAACACGACATCTGTTTTTTTAGAATATCATAAAAGTTCAAATCTAGTTCAATTCAAAAAACACGAAAAAAGAAAAATAATGTTGAAGAAATCTTTTATTACGTCTCTATGTGTTATTAACAGACTTCCGGCGGTGCGCGCGCTAGGCCAGAGCACCTTTCCCAGAGTACCTAGCAGGAAAAACATAATTCCCGCGTGAACCGCCATTGCAGAAAAATCAGTTGGATGCTTGTGTTGAGAATATGTTATTTTTTGGATTCGTTTCTTTGAATATCCGCAGATGTGTAAGTATAGCACTTCTTATTAATTTGAGACTTTTTTTTCAGCCCTTTTTTTTAGTTATTTTTATGTATTTGCTAGCGAATCTCGCCTCGGGAATCCCAGAATTGAAAGTTAGCGAAGATCTTGGCTGGCGGAGTCTAGAAAAGTTGTATAAAAGGATTTGAATAAAAAAACAAGAAACGTCTCAGAGTCTTCGGACTTTACACTATGCATCTTGTTTTAAAAATACTTATTCACCGCCAGGGGTATGGTTAGCTTAGTTGGTAAGATGTCAGTCTGTCGTGACCAACACTCAGCGGGTTTTAAAAGAAGTGAGGAGAAAGTGCTGCCTTTGCTCTAACATATGCGAATGATTAGACTTTCGCGTCTTCTCGGATAAGGACGTTAAACCGTAGGCCCTCGGGGATATATCTTTGTTAACTAGTGTGTGTGTTTGTCAAGTGAAAGGTCTCCGTCCACCTTAGACTAGTAATGCTGGTGTCCCCACTTAGTAGGACTGTGTTCAGCTAGAATAACTTGGCACCTAAAAAAGTCTTTATCATTATCATCATCATCATCATCATCCTTATCCTTATCCTTATCCATAATATTATTATTGATATTGTTGATATTATTATTATTATTATTATTATTATTATTATTATTATTATTATTATTATTATTAATCTCTTAGGGCCTGTTATACCGGAATTGAAGTCGGAACATGAAACTACGCATTTGATTTCATAATCCAGGGCTGATATCAGATCAAACCGGTTAAAAGGACGTCTGATTTCAACTCAGGGGTTGAAAAAAACTTCATGTAATTGGCCCTTAAATCAAATGGAGTGTTGCTGAAAACCAAGATTTTAGCCGCTTTGTTCATCGCCAGCTGCTTAACACCAACTAAAAGTAACAGCCTTTGTATTATCAAAGTGACTAACTTCAGAAACTTTATTTTGAAATAAACTAACTTTCGAGTTAGGAACCGAGTTGGGAACCGAGTTAGGAACCGAGTTAGGAACCGAGTTGGGAACCGAGTTAGGACCGAGTTGCGAACCGAGTTAGAAACCTAGTTAGGGACCGAGCTGGGAATTGGGAACCGAGTTAGAAACCGAGTTGCGAACCGAGTTAGAAACCTAGTTAGGGACCGAGTTGGGAATTGCGAACCGAGTTAGAAACCGAGTTGGGAACTGAGTTTGGAACCGAGTTGGGAATTGGGAACCGAGTTAGGAACCAAGTTGGGAACTGAGTTAGGAACCGAGTTGGGAACGGAGTTGGGAAACGAGTTAGGAACCGAGTTGGGAACTGAGTTGGGAAACGAGTTAGGAACCGAGTTGGGAACTGAGTTGGGAAACGAGTTAGGAACTGAGTTGGGAACTGAGTTGGGAAACGAGTT